>JABWTJ010000686.1:0-85360 GCA_016801875.1 Solanum sitiens | reverse complement strand
GGA
The DNA here is from genome assembly GCA_016801875.1 of Solanum sitiens. Taxonomy (NCBI): domain Eukaryota; kingdom Viridiplantae; phylum Streptophyta; class Magnoliopsida; order Solanales; family Solanaceae; genus Solanum; species Solanum sitiens. Next base: position 85,357 of record JABWTJ010000686.1, on the reverse strand, counting down.
TCGGAGTGTCACGTTCCGACACATAGTATTAGGGGATCGGGTGTCACGAACCGACACGTAGAATTAGGGGATCGGAGTGTCACGTCCGACACATAGTATTAGGGGATCGGGTGTCACGAACCGACACGTAGAATTAGGGGATCGGAGTGTCACGTTCCGACACATAGTATTAGGGGATCGGGTGTCACGAACCGACACGTAGAATTAGGGGATCGGAGTGTCACGTTCCGACACATAGAATTAGGGGATCGGAGTGTCACGTTCCGACACATAGTATTAGGGGATCGGGTGTCACGAACCGACACGTAGAATTAGGGGATCGGAGTGTCACGTTCCGACACATAGAATTAGGGGATCGGAGTGTCACGACACATAGGGGATCGGGTGTCACGAACCGACACGTAGAATTAGGGGATCGGAGTGTCACGTTCCGACACATAGTAGTAGGGGATCGGAGTGTCACGTACCGACACAAGAGGAAGAAAGATAATGAATCTTGAGAGATGTTATATACTCAATGTAATGAACCTAATTTCCCAAATGAGTGTGGTATTGAGGCTTGAGTCCTCATGGATGAACTTGGTAGTACTTATTGATGATTATAGTACTTGTTGCTACATGTTGAGTATTGTAGTTGATTTATGATATGAACTGATATATACTGTTTTCTATTTTGAGTTGGCCGATGATACCTACTCAGTACTTGTGTTTTGTACTGACCCCCTACTTGTTGTTTCTTTCTTTGTTATTTGGGGAATGCAGCAAACGTACCGTCGTCTTCAACTCAACAGCAATTCTAGCCAGTCTTCACTACACCGGATTTCAGGGTGAGCTAATGCTTCTAGCTTGGACTGGATCTTCTCTTCAATGTCTTGATGCCTTGAACTTCCGGCATGGACTAGCCTTTTATTTATTTTAGCTTCTTAGATACTTTTAGATTAGTAACTTGAGGATAGATGTTCTTGTGATGATGACTTCCAGATTTTGGGGATAATGAGTTATAAATTTTAGAAGTTATTTAATTGATTTCGTTAATGAGTTTTAAGTCTTCCGCTTTGTATTTTGTTCAATATGTTGGGGTTTTAGATTGGTTGGTTCGCTCACATAGTAGGATAAGTGTGGGTGCCACTCGCGGCTCGATTTTGGGTCGTGACAATTTCCTGTTTCTTTGAGCACCATGAGAAACACCCTGATCCAAAAGTGAAACAATAACAAGACGTGCTTTTCATATCACCAGTTGACCAGCCCCAATCACTATCAGAATATCCATGGAGTTTGAAATTCTGACTTTTGCTAAATCTAATGTTATAGGTTAGAGTTCCCTTAAGATACCTCGCTACTCTTTTGGCGGCCATCATGTGCAACTCACTTGCACAATTTAAAAACCTGGATAAAACACTCAGAGAAAACAAGATGTCAGGCCTTGTTGTTATGAGGTACATCAAGCATCGAATAAAGCTTCGGTATACTACTTCATCAACTAGTTCAGCTCCATCATCCTTTTTCTGCTTTTCCTTTTTATTCATAGGAGTACTCACACTCTTGCATTCTTCCATTTTAAATCTTTTTAGAATCTTCTTCATATATTTCTTTTGACAAACAAAAACTTCATTCTTAGTTTGCTTGATCTCCATTCCCAAAAAATAAGTCATCTTGCCAAGATCAGTCATCTTAAAGACTTTCATCATTTCCTCCTAGAATTCTTCAATCATCCTTGTATTATTTCCTGTCACAAGTAAATCGTCAACATACAGAGAAATAATAATAATGTTATAGGAAACTTTCTTGACATAAAGAGTCGATTCACTTTAGCTTTTTTCAAAGCCTAAGACTAGCAAATGATTATCTATTCTGCTGTTTTAAGCTCTAGGAGCTTGCTTTAGTACGTATAGAGATTTTTTTAACATCTAAACCAGATTCATGTCCTGGTACGATGAACCCTTCTGTGTGCTCAACATATATTTCTTCCAGTAGTAGACCATTCAAGAAAGCAAAATTCACGTCCATTTGAAAGATCTTCCAATTTTTTTTGCCGCAATAGCCAAAAGCATCTGAATTGTATCCAATCTGGCTACTGGGGCAACACTATCAGAAAAATCTACTCCACAAACTTGTATGTAGCCTTTCAACACCAATCTAGCTTTGTGTTTGTTTACTGAACCATATGGATTTAACTTTGTTCGAAAAATCCATTTAACTCAATAACTTTTCTATCTTGGGGTCTTTGCACGAGCTTCCAAGTTTGGTTCTTTTCTATCATGGTCAGATCCTCCTTCATTGCATTTGTCCAATTTTGTTCCATTTTTACTTCCTCATATCCTGCAGGTTCAAAAATAGCAACATTGCATCTCATTCCCCTAATAGGTTGATCATCCACCAAGTCATCATAATCAAGTCGTGAATTATGGTTTTTAACTCAAGACTCCTCATTCCATTCCCATTGCTCATCTTCAAGGAATTGAACGTCTCTACTTACCATAATCTTGTCTGTTTAAGGTTGAAAGATCCTATAAGCTTTAGAAAGTAAGCTATAGCCAATGAAGATTCCCAACTCTGCCCTCTTATCTAGCTTGTCTCTCTAACCTATGAAACATAAGAAAAACATAGACATCCAAATATCTTGAGTTTTTTTAAAACAGTTTTGACACCATGCCATGCTTCAAATGGAGTCTTTCCTTCCACTGCCCGCGTAGGCAGTCTATTCAGCAAGAAAACAACAGTTCTTGTTGCTTCAGCCTAGAACTTCTTTGGTAGATTGTTCTCATGCAACAAACATCTGTACATCTCCATGATTGTTCTATTTTTTCTCTCACTGACTCTATTTTGTTGTGGAGAATAAGGGAGAGTAAGCTGGTGCTCAATCCCAGCTTCTTCACAAAAAGAATTGAACATATATGAGTTATATTCAGTTCCATTATCTAACCTAAGGACCTGAATCTTGCAGCCACTCTGATGTTCTATCCAAGATTTGAACTTCATGACAATTCCAGCAGCTTCAGACTTAAACTTCATAAAATAAATCCAACACATTCTTGTTAGATCATCAATGAAAATAATATAATGCCTGCTGCCATTGAGTGATGGAGTTCTTTGTGGACCACAAAGATCGGTGTGAATGAGTTGCAACTTTTCCGTAGCTCTCCAAGTGGAACCTTTAAATGGAAGTCTAGTATGCTTGCCAAGCACTCAAGCCTTACAACTTGAAATGTTCTCCTCCAAGTTTGGTAAACCATTTACCATTTTGCTCCTTTGCATAAACAATAAAACTTTGTGATGAAAGTTCTCCAACCTGTTGTGCCACGTTTCCGCTATAGTGAGCTGGCTTGGAAAAGCTATGTGTTCCTTATTCAATGGATTCAAGGTAAAAAAAATTCCCTGCATTTTAATTCTGAATATTTCCTGACCACTAGGATCTTTGATCAGGCACGCTTTATCTTCAAATAATAATTTGAATCCATTTTATAGGAGTTGCCCAACACATAAAAAATTCTGATCAATTTCAGGAAAAAATAAGACTTCATAAATAAGTTTTGTAACTTTGTAACTTTCAATTGCTACAGTCCCTTTTCCTTTTGCTGGGAGTATTCTCCATTTCCAATCCTAACTCTTGATTTAACTGATCTATCAAGTTCTCTGAAAAGCTTTTCATCATTTGTCATGTGGTTCGTACAACCACTATCAACAAGCCAACTTTCACTTGAATTTTTGCTTGTGAAACAGGTGGCCATGAATAGTTGCTCATCTTCTTGTTGGTCTGCAATCTGTGCATCATTTGGTTGTTGTAATCCCTTCTCTTTGCATATAATCTCAACATAACCGAGCTTGTGACACTTTCTGCATTTTATATCAGATTTTCTCCAACACTTAAAGTGTGGATGATTTTTCCTCCCACAATGTTGGCATGGAGGATATTTTCCTTCTCTATTGTTACTAGTTGCAGTAACACCATTTCTCGTTGTTGTTGCTTCGTAGTTTCCATGATTCTCTTTCTTACTTTTTCCTTTGTTTCCTCTGGCACTTGAACCGAACTGCAACTTATCTTGCAAGGCTCCCTCAATGGATCCCTCATGCCTCATCATTCTTCGTTGTTCTTGTGCCTGCAGTGCAATCAATAACTCTGCCAAGCTAAGCTTAGACAGATCTTTAGTATTTTCCAATGAAGCAATAGTTGCCTCATATCTCTCTGGTAAAGCTACAAGTACTTTTTGAACTATTCTATTATCAGTAAGTTCATTTCCAAGTATCCTTTTCTTATTGGCAATCCCAAGCAACCTATCAGAATAATCCTTAATGGTTTCTGATTCTTTCATACGTTGCATCTCAAATTCTCTAACCAAGTTCAGTACTTTAATTCCTTTAATTCTTTCATCTCCCTCATACTCTTTCTTGAGGAAATCCCAAATTAATTTGGCTGAGTTACATGTAATTATTCTACTGAAAATGGTGGCAGAAATTGCAGCAAAGAGATAAGATTTAGCATTGGATTTTCCTGTCTTCTTTTCCTTTTGGGTTTTAATATGAGCCATAGTTGGATTCCATGGCAGAGGATGCACTTCGTAGTCTTCCTTGATAGCCTCCCACAAATCACTAGCCTCCAAATAAACTTGCATTTTCACTGCCCCGGCTTGATAGTTTTCTCCATCGAAAACTGGTGGAGCCATAGAAGAAAAAGAGCATGTATTCTCCATTGTTTTAATGGTGTTTGCACAGAATATTATATGGATAAACACTCTTAAAAGAACCTCACAAGTCTCACACAAATCCATTAAGAAGTAGGGCTATGATACCAATGTTATTAATTAACTGAAACAACAAGATGAATTGAAATATGAAAAAAGATATATTTTATTGAACTTCAAGCTAATTAAATATTAGAGAGGCGGTACAACTAACAGAGAACATGGAGTCATGGACTACTAAAAGAATGCTAACATGCCTATAAAATAGGAGCAACTATAACTATTTAATAGGATAATGACAAAAAGAAAATTAATCTCTTAATAGTCAGCTGACGTCTCTGACCCATTCAAAGTAGATCCTGAGACACGTAACAACAATTGATTTTCCATACGTGAAGGCTGATTTGATTGATTTTTCCAACTAAGGTTCAAACAAATAAAGCCTAGAGTATAACAAGGCGATGTGAGGAGCAAAAGGCCATTAGCTAAGCGAGTTTGGCAAGCCCGACTAATGTCGCTGAGTTTGTTACGAAATGGATTGTGTGCCAAATTTTGGGACAGTATACATTTCCCAAAGGATACAATTTTTGGGGAGTTCTACTCTTAAGTTCAACTTTGAGAATTTTTAGTTAGTATTTTAGAATATTTTACTTTTGAAAGAACATTTTTCTAGTTTTCTTGGGAGTTTACTCTTAATTTCTTGAATAAAAGTTACTCATAGATGCTTTCATGGAAGCTATATTTCGTTTACTTTTAGGGATGGGTGGTTAAAACCTCAAGATCAAGGGGTCCTTTAATGGGTTTAGCAGTTATTTAATGTAGTGGCTATTGCTTTATGCTCTATTTTGTTACTATTCATACATGAATTTTCTCTAATTACCATAAGGTTAAAATAATGGTTAAGGGAGCAAGATTAATTCCTACTTTCGATCAGTTGATGCTCGAAATAGATTAAGTGGACTGGGTAATTAGTTCAATACTAGAAATTTGGGTGTGATGTCTATGGTTTGATTGGAAGACAGGTTGTGGGATACATCTACTTTCCCTAGTTCTCAAAAGAGTGCTTAGGCGGAGGTATAGGGTCGTTTAGGATTAGCATTTAGATGAGACCCAAATTATATTTTAGGCATAGATGCTTTGAGATCGAAAGTTATGTGTTGAATCGTTGAAGATGACTTCATCAATATACATCACTATAGACCAGCATAACCATTTCTGTGACACTGATATCCATTATACGCACCCCTATATTGCTTGGTAACTCAAGATTTGATTTGAATTTTAGCTTAATTGTGATAATTGATAACCAAAGTTAAATATTAAGTTGGTGGTACCATTCACTTGATTGTTCTTTGTTTTCAAAATGTGTTAATCTAAAGTCCACATCACTCCATAAAGAATTCTCTAAGATATACTATTCCTTTTGGGGTTAGGCACAGACTCTTCACAGAATTTTGTAGTAACAATGATCACCCACTCATTTAATTTGTTTTAAAGAGGGATTTGATCATTTTCATAATTGGTATCGCTGCTGGGGAGTGGTGTTAGAGAATTATCAATATGAAATTAGATTTTCATTTGGTTTATTTGTAGTGGAGTTGTTATTTTGTGTTGTTGTTGGTTGTTTAGCAAGTTGACAAAATGAGTCACCATGGGAGTGACAATGATAGTCCCTATGGCAAAAATGACAACATGGGGGATCTTAATGACATGCCCATTCATGCCATTGAAACCACGAGAGCAATCCGAATATCTCCTACAATCGAGAGGACGGTGTTTCACATCACGTGAACTATGGTCCAATTTATCAAATTGAAGTGAATCTTTGTGTGTATATCTCATGAGGATCCCCATGAGTACCTTAGGAATTTTAAGGTGGTGTGTGGACCCTTTTTTTAATAATATCTCCCAAGTACATTAGTTTCATCAAGTTCAACAACACAAGTACTCCCTGGATTTATCCATAATAATTGTCACATCCGGGGAGCACCCCCTAGAAGTAACATGGCATACTTGACCTCTCGGAGGTCTTATACAAGCCCATAGTTATCATTCATCGCATTGACATAGTAAATTTAGCGAAAAAATTAAAACTTTTCATAGCACATCATATGCTAGAAACATCACTTCATATATATCTAAAATATAATCATAATACATATTTATACCTTAAGTCTCTTTGAAATCTTAGACTCAACAAAATTATAGTACATTAGGGACACGACCCTTAAATCATATAAACATAAGTATAATAATTAAGAACTTTACAGTAAACTACATATTCGAACACCCTTGGATATAAGGGGTCCTTTCCTTGAGCTTGGGAACCACATATCAAGCTTCTCAATCATATAGACATCCTTTCAGCATATATAACCTACACTTTGTGTAAAGAGTAGAGAAGAATGGAGTTAGTACAAGAATGCACTAAGTATGTCAACCATGCAAAAACATGCATTTAAAAGGGACATTTTCTTGAAATTATACTTCATGCTATTTTGAGTAAATCTTTGCAAAACCATTATACAATAGCATTTATATCATTCACATACTCCATAGAGGCATAATCAAAGTCCAAACATCATATAAAATCACATATAGAATTTAAGTCATATTTGAGGTCACTTTACAGTGAGCTCTTTTACCTTAACAGTAAACCCTTTTTCTTTTAACTCATCAACCTTCCAAGTAACCCTCTAGTGATAGTTGGTGCAATGCATCACCTTAAGGCCACAAGGAAATCATACATACAATCTACACAAGGCAACACATACCATCATAGAAGTATAGTACAACATAGACATATTTAAGCTGAGGCTCTAAGGACATTGGTAAACATCTTAGTCATTTTACACATATACTTATTTTACTTCACATAGAACCTCATAAGAGCTTAATCATAACCCCAATCTTATTCTACTAGTGCAATATACAAGTGAAATCCCATAACCTCACATATACTTAGTAAACCCTTAATGAGACCACAAGCCTTAACACTTCATACATCAACATAACATGTAAAGTCAAATTCATCCAAACTAGGCAATACCTTCATCATATACTCATTAAGACCAACATCATGCATATAGGGAATAGTTCACATTATATAGACTTATACCATGCATATCTTCATAACAAGTAGACAACTACTTACAATGTAATTCACAAAGACATAAGCATAATTATACACATTGGAACACCTTCCTAGGACTTCTTAAGGATCTACTTGTGCAATGTATAGATGGGTTCATTACTTCCACCTATCCTAAGTAACCTTCTTAAGTCATTCTAATTAAGGTCCTAGTCCTTTACCTCCATTGTCCATTTTACTTTAGGAAAACTATAGCCTTAACCGGCACTAAGATTATGGGTGCTAAACATGAAATTTGGTGTCATCCCCTCACACCAAAAAGAGGGCAGCTTACTTGCCAAGGTAAGACATGAGTATCATGCTTGAATTTTAGGTGATATCACTTGCTAGATCCTATGTGGAAACATAGTTTATGGAACTTGGGGGCTATCATGGAAACATCTCTCTACACCCTTTATGGGTCATGAGGCTATCCACCCCGTGAGGACCGTTGGTGGACCCTTTAGCCTTCCCTCCTTAGTAAGGTGCCACCCCCTCATCTACAAGTTCACTCGGTGCTAAGATAAGTTCCCTTTATTGAAAAACCTTTATTATCATTTATTTATAAAACATAGGCTTAGGAGAGTCATCCCCTCATATGCTTAGATCATAGGTCATAGATGAGAGCTCATCAACCTAAATCATGTGAAAATCCTTTTACATGGACATAGCATAAACATTAGCACTATCTAGTTAAGCATACACTTGAGCACACCTTTCAAGGCCCCTCTATTTAATAGATCATCATTAATGTGTCTGTGTGTGTACATATATGTGAGCAAACCTTTCACATAACAAATTAAGACCACACATGACCATACATTCACATTCATGCACATAGAAACCAAACCTAGGAACTATCCTATCAAGGTACACATGTGCAATGCATAAACAAGGTCCCATACCCTTGCACATACTAGTACACCTATCAAGTCATCCTAGATAAGGAATACATAACATCATACTTTTATATACATAAGCTTAACATGCATAGTAGTAGACACTAGTGAATATGTGAACTACCTTTCATTTAGACACCATGATCTCTACTACTTGTAAGCTTGCATGAAGTGTGGGTGTGTGTGTACATTGGTAACATGATCACATAATGGCTATCAACAACACATTGAGGCAACCACCCTCTTAGACCATAATACACTTTCAAGCATAGACCACACAACATATTTAGCATAGGAGACAAGTCAAATTCATATTACACTTAGACTCATAGCTTTGGCTATTCATGAATTCACATATGGTTACATAGGTAAGGGATTATTAACCATTTAAATTAATCAATGGCAGCACATACACTTTACCCTAACATTGATATACACATGCTTATACAATAGCCTTACAACCTAAATCACAACTAGAATAGGAAAGTAGGCATAAGCTTCACATAGTGTGATCATCATCACCACATATTCATATATTCATCAATTTGCCTTCAATGCCATGGTCAACACATGTATAATGACAATAATGTAAACACCGCCACCATAAGTGGACCATACCACACAATGCCATACAAGGCTTCATCAATTACAATAATATAAGGAAAGTAGAGAGGAAGAGCCATTCTTACCACTTCATTATCCTTTGATCATCATTGATCAATACATCATTTCCATAATCAATACTTATTTAGGGCAGTATCTATATGTACGTTAAATCATGTAGAAACCATGTACAAGTTGCTACAAAATCATGGTACCATCTAATACACTATATCACATATATGATAGAAGGTAGGGAGTTATAGATCATCAAGTAACTTCCCTAGTTTTTCTCATCAATCATAATGTATCAATAATATACATTTAGGTAGCTAGCTAAAGAGATAGAAACCAAGTCTTAATCATGCTTATTTCATCTTAGAATATAACTCACAACATATACATAACCCTATCAATGTATATAGGCTAGAAGGAATTGAATCAATCTTTACTAATTTCATTGTTATATATTCATATTGTATCAATTATACTTAATGATCATCATGTTACACGTATAGGCAGTAGCTAACGCAATTCACCATATTCGAATCAAACAACAACCATCCTAACATCAAGATCACAAGTTACTACTTGATAATTTAGAAGCACCTAGATCAATTAATACCTAGCCTTCTTTATTTTGACAATATAATATTTATACTCACAATTCAACCAACTTATTAACCTAAGGCAGTAGCTACAAGAACCACAACATAATCGAAATCCACTTTTATTCATTAAAAGGCCAACATTACAGTGAACTCCTAGAAATCTAAACTAGGCATGTTCAAATCTTCATACCTTGATCCACATGGATCCTTCATTATCAATTCACGTATATAACAGTAGGTATAAGCAATTCAACGTAAGAGAATCACAATTTAACCAGCAACAAGCCATGATCACAAAGCCCATGCAAGGGCTAAATCAATTTTTTGAAGGGACATGGGTTCATCATGCAATTGGATTGTAATCAAGTTAAAACAAATACATTAACATAAATTCATCATGATTTAATCACTAAAAACGTTTTTAAAAAGAACCCATGGCTAGATTGAAGAAGAAGAGATTTGATCATGAAACCTTCTTTGAAAACTTAAAATTAACTCTCCAAGTGAAAGGTTACTTGGAGATGAAGGATTACTATACCTTTGTCTAGTTGAAAACCTCTAAAAATTGGTGAAGAAACCATGAGAATCCAATCCACAAGTTGTTCTTGAGCTTCAACAACAGTGGAGGTTTTTAGGGAGAATTGGTTTTGGAGGGAATGTTTAATTTGTGTGAATGGGATTGGGAATGGGTTGGTCACGTTTTAGATTACTTATATACACCCAAAAATAGGTAAATAACTCAATTAGGTTCAGTTTAGGACGTGGGGTGAATTCCCCATTTACCCCTTAATGAAACAGTGCGCAAGGCAGCAGTTGCAGACCACCATCGACGGCCACCATCAACGGCCAGTAGGTCCATCGACGGGCCGTCAGTGGCTTCAATCGATTGGACCTTGCCTGTTCGTTGGCTGAGACTTGTCAAGTCTAAGTGTCCATCGACGATACCTCTATTGACGGGCCGTTGGTCAACCAACTGGGCGTCGTTTGGTTCAGTCGATTGACACTGCCAAGGCAGTGTCTCGACATCCTTGGGTCCTTCTTGTGGGCCCTTTAGAAGTCGCACCCGGACGTTTCCAACGTATATACAAACCTTTAAAAGTTGTATACCTCCCACATAATTTTCACCCAAAACAAATACACGTAACACGTCCAAATATGCTAGGCCCCATCAAGAAACACACATGCATGTCTCCAGGCTATCTTTCGAACGTCTTAGACGTTCTTGGACGTTTGACCTCCAAACTTCACGAAACTCCATAAAATGCCTATAAACCTCATTATAAGTCATTTTAAGACTTCATAGGATCATGACATACAATTACAATCACGTATAGACGCATGAGGCACATAGGTGACTAATCGTCGAACGTCTTGGTCGTCACTTGACGTTTGATTTCCAAATCACCTCAACATTTACACACTGCCTCAATACCATATTATAAGCCATTTTAGGACCTTAGACCCTTATTAAGAACATTTTAGGCTCTATACGCCCTAACTCAATTTGGGGGTCTTACAATAATTCATCTTTGTAGTAGAGAATTCTACAAAAGTACACAATATGAGAACCCATGATATCATTCAACACTATAGTTGATTTCCTCCTAATAGTAATTTTGAACACATGAAGATTAAACATTTTCCTAATTAACTCTTGCAACTTGACAGCTCTTAAGTTTGGCTGCTTAGTAATCCTTTCTCTAAAGACAGTAGATATGAACTTTGCATTACAAAAATAATCTCTAGTTGTGTTGTTACAACTATCCCTTAAATGGTATGTATTTATCATGATATCATGTTTTCTATTTTAAATAAATCCATATGAAAGGCATTGACAATCTTTCCTACACAAAACTTTCAAATTACTTGACTCATCGGCACACTTCTTTATTAGAAAAGAATCCTTTTGTGATAACACATTTGCTTACTACTGTTCTAATTTTATTCACATCTACAAAGACCATACCCCACTGCCACAAAACTCTCTTGGAAGTAGTATCATGGAAAAATTTCTTATTTATTGCCCTCTTCCTTTTCTATTAGTTTACACAACTTGATAAATTTGCTCTTTAATATTCAACAACTTCATCACTAAACGCATCTTCATGTATTTAATATATGCCATTGCTAGAAGCCTCATAATCATCCTTGAATATTTATTTTACCTATTTGGGTTTCACAAAATACAAAATATTGTCTAGCTTCAACTACTGGTAGCTCTGCAATATCAGCTAGAACACTTTATTTTCATTTTCTTCATTGAAAAGTCATCTCTGCATCCATCAACTCACCAATCCCCTCACGTGAATCACTACTAAAATCCTCCTCACTATCTTCAACAAATCAACCTTCAGACTCTATACTATTTGCACTACACAAAGCATACCCTAGACGTCACATGTCATACATTACACCGAGAGGCCACATTTTATTATACATCATACATGTCACAACCCGATCTACCCCCAAGACATGGACACGGGACCCAGGATCACGAGTGACCCCAAGCTAACCCTACTGGTATAAGCATGATCATAGTTAAGATAAAATGAACACTAAAATTTTGCGGAAGCTACATCATAAAGTATGTCTGAAATGATGGGGAATACCCATATATTGTCTGAACATATGAAAGTTGAGAGTTTGGATACAAAAGAGAAATCAAACTCTATGTCTGAAAATAAGCCTCTAACTGACTAGAAATGTTGGGACATGCACCAAATAGATCTAGCAAAATTGAAACTGAAGCTAAAAGCGATAAAAATAAACATGTCACTAGTTCTCGAAGAATGAGGACTCAACATTGATGTTACTGAACTCAAGATTACCAATCTAAGCATTATTTGGATGCTGAGAACCTTAATCTATATCACGAGAAGTTGTAGTGCAGAGTATGCGTCAACTTTTGAAACGTACTGAGTATGCAGTATATAGTAAAGAAAAAATTGTCACATCCCGAGAGTATACCCTAGAAGATATGGCACTCTCAGAGTGCGACATGGCGTAATTGACCTCTCGGAGGTCTTGTACAAGCCCTTAGGCATCATTCATGGCATACATGTACGAAAAGTAGTGCGGAATTAAAAATTTTCTCATGAATCATCTTAAAATATCTTTCATATTAAAATCATAGGAAAAACACTAAGTCTCATTATATGCCATCCTTAGACTCAAGGAATACTTTGGGACACGGCCCATACAATCGAAATATAACAATCTAACATCTATTATAATACTTTGAAATAAGAAAGTCTAAAGACGATAATGATGTCCTCGAATAGAGTGAGGACATACCCCAAAAATGTTTGAACGATAACTAGATTCCAAGCTTGCTTCAACGATACCTCTCACCTGTTAAACAGACCTTTAAAGATATACAAAAGTATGGAATTAGTACAAACACATGTACTTAGTATGACATAATGCATAAAATCATGAGAAGCGGACATTCATAAGAAACATGCTCTTTTTTATTAAAACTTCATAGTATAAGCATAAGAATCACATTTAAACACGAAACAAAACAATTAGAAGACATTACACTTTATAGCCACATTACATGAAAGTTACAGTAACATTACAGTGACATTACAATGATTTCACAGTAACTTCACCAATAATTCACACCTCACAATATAGCATAAAAATATATCCAAAACTTTAAGACATCCTTTAGACTACCTAAGATAAGATCATTCTCACCTCATTACTCAACTTTCCTATCTAGAGTTATACATAAGACTTATCTAGGTTAAACATGAAGAAACCATTCCTATGCCCCCGTCACACCTTAACTAGGCAATCCTTAAAGTTACTCTAGACTAGTACTTATTCACTAACATGCTTTATAACTTAAGTCATAACTTCCATTAGTCCATTTAAGATACATTCAACAATCAAGGATATTCAAGTAATGGTCTTAGAAAGACCTAGGGCCTGACTTACTAATATCTTTAAAGCCTAATCGTGCAATGTCTAGATAGCGTCCCATACCACTACCTAAACTTGATAGAAATTCTCCAATACTAATAGGTGTCTCACATGATGAGAATATTCAATAACCGACATAGACCATACTAGCTATGCATGGAAACCAAAGTCATGAACCTACTCCGATGGAGGTTTGTTCTACGGGCCAATGGTAGAACTAGGACACATCCCATGTAGGCACATGGTTAAGGAATATCGAGGGTTTCTATTTTCTCTAAGGTCATCTTAATTAGAGCAACTGCCCAAGCAAACTCACTCGGTGATAGACTTTGTTCTCATAGAGTATTTTAAATAAAGGATCACATGAAGAGGTTCCATATTTAGTTCATAACCAATCACATTTCACCTTACCAAAGAGGTTCCACTAAGGCTACCTACAATGGCTAAGAGGATAGCTCAATGACTTTACTAAGGATTATTTCATGCCATTCCAGCCAATCAACCCTAAGTCCACCATTCACACAATAAAGATACCATTACGACTTTTAACTTCAATGATATCATAACCTCTCAACTAGGTTGAGGGTTTCACATAATTTGACCTTCTCACTATGTTCAAGGCCACATGTCCATCACATATACTAGACTAAAGAGCTTTAGCATACTAAGTCAAGAATTCCATATTTACATTCAATAGGTATCAAGGAAGGGAAACAAGTCTTCTACAGCAAGACATCAGCACCAAAAGATGATTTGGAACTATGATGGACCGTGACCCCCATTTTGGGAGAATTTACTAGTTAGACACACAAGTGGGCCCACCTATGCACATCACGGACTAACTCCTTTTTTCTCATCATTTACATTAGCCACACTACCCATTGACATTTATCTTAGGGCATCCACAACTACATTGGCTTTGCCGGGTTGGTAAAGGACACTCATGTCATAGTCCTTTAGAAGCTCTAAACACCATCTCTGTCGTAGATTCAATTCTTTTTGGGTAAACACATATTGAAGACTTTTGTTATCAGTGAACACATATACACGTACTCCATAAAGGTAACATTTCATTATTTTCAAGGCAAACACTATGACCGTCAGTTCAAGATCAAGGGTCGGATAATTCTTTTGACTTTGAGTTGCCTTGAAGCTTAGGGAATTACTTTTCCACGTTACATGAGGATATCCCAAACCAACTCGAGAAGCATCACAATATACCACAAACCCATCGCTATCCTACAGTAAGGTCAACACTTGAGCGGATGTAAGTCTATCGTTTAATTCTTGTAGGCTTTTCTCACAAGTTTCCGACAACTCAAACTTAGTTTTCCTTTTTAGTTAAGGTCATAAATGGAGAAGCAATGGAGGAAATATCCTCAACTAACCTCCTATAATAATTGACTAAACTTAGAAAAAATCTAATATCGGTACGAGAAAGAGGTCTAGGACAACCTTAGACCGCATCCGTCTTCTTTGGGGTCTACTTCAATACCCTTGTGATACGCTCAAACTTACTTCTCAAATAAGAAGTAAAGCGGTCATATCAAGTAAAGAAACCAACTAATGAGGTTGGGATCAATCCCACGAGAAAAATAGTTCAGACTTAACTTTATTCTATTATTACTACTATTTAGTCAACTATTTCCCTGGAAAACAAAAGACAAAAAGGGGGGGTTTCTAGGGCCTCCTTTCACCTTTTGTTAGCGACCCTTAGCATGGCAAAGAAGCAGCCAGCTGACTGCCCCCTTTCACTCGGCCTTTCTTCGCTGTGTGAATAAGGTCTTAGTCTGTTTGGGCATTCTGGGCAGGCCTTTCTAAATTAATGAAAATTAACTAAATTAAAGTAAATAACTAACAGATTCAAATCTTGAAGTTTAATCAATTAATAAAAGTAACTAGGGCTTAAGTGTTCCCCACAGGTTCCTAACTTGATAATTCTAACTATAACAATTCTTTCCTAGTATCTTGCATGTAAAGTGATAAGTTATGTATCTCTAGATCCTTGGTCCGGCATCTAGAAAATTTCACTCCGCACCTTGGTCCGGCTACGTGTGTTGCTATACTAACCCTTATCTTTACCTCATATTAAACATTGTATTCGATATTTGACTAAGTTATTACCTCGTACCAACCGACACTAGCTTATTAGATAGTATACACTAATCTATGTTGATAATTTTTTTCCTATTATCTACCTCCTTGGTCCGGCAAGTAGCATTAAGGCGAGTTCTAACGTTGGCCATCCGTTAAAAAGACTTTTAAACGAAAGAATTATCAATACATGCAAGACACTATTCTAGAATTGTTATTTTAGTTAGATTTTACCTTATTGTTCACCCATGGTCCCCACAACCCTAGTTATGAAGTTTAGTTATCCATGGTCATAATCACACTATTCATATTTTTAATATCAGAATTCATGCCCTTACTTTAATGAGAAAGAATAAAATCCATAAATTCACTTGATTAATCAACACAAACACCAACAATCAATTCCAGAAAAAGTGTATCAATTACTGAAATTAATTATTCAATACTTGAACAAGAGAACTAAAAATTATCCAAAAGTATAACCCCAAAAATGAGGTTTTTTTAACTATTTATAATAAAAACAAAACTTAATAAAAGAAGGATTCTAATTATGAAAATCTATCCAAACGCGTCTGAGTTGACGGACCGTCATGGCCTCCGTCGTCCCGTACTTCACAAATTCTTCTGCCGCTTTCTTCATTACCCTCGACGGACAGGTATGACGGACCGTTTCAAGCACGACGGTCCGTCGAGGGGCTTCGTTCCATAATACTTACTTCTTGGAATTTGGGTACTGGACTACTCTCTGATCATTACGACGAACTAGCAGGACGGACCGTCGTGGCTATGACGGTCCGTCATGAACTTCCGTAGTTCCACACTTGGTCAGACTTCCCCATCTTCCTTCAGCAGCTTCTCTCCTCACTACGATGCCACCTACGGATTGTCACAGCCTTGACGGACCGTCATAAGCTCCGTAGGTGGTCTCTTCTGCATTTCTTGCTCAAAACTCCCGCGTTCATCTTTGCACAGATTTCCTGCAAATAAAGAGAAACTTACATAAAAAATCAATACAAAAAGGCTTTAGACACACACTAAACTTAAGGAAAAAACATTTAAAGTACCGTGAAACCACGGTACATCAACACCCTCAACTTAAATTCTCTGTTTGTCCTCAAGCGACGCACTATGACTCATTACAAAATCTTTGTACAAGAGTATCCACATTTTAGCTTTCGCAATCATTTGGCTATCAATCCCGATCATTCTCATTATGTTCATGCATGTTATCACTATTAGGCTTGAATTATGTGGAAACAGACCATGACACAGACTCACTACGCACTGACACCTATCCTCTTCAATTTCTCACCAAGGTGCTAATATTTCCGGTATTGCAACTAGTGTCCTCACTTCAAAACAACATCCTCATTTTTCACACAATGATTTCAGTTTGAGTATAAGGATTACTTTTCAACACTCACTTTCAGAACAAATTCACAACTCATTTATACATATTGCCATAAGCTTGCCCTTATTTTCACTGCTTTAAGTTCGCCACACAACTCTTAGGATCACGACAGGACTTTCTTAGCTTGTAACATAGGCTCAGGGTCAGGTAGGGTATATTTAGGTATACTTTAGTGACTTGTTGCCCTCCTTGACATATCGGCTAAGCATACCACCTTTTTATCATTTTATTTCGCCCTATTTCTCAATTTTATTTTCACCTTGCTGTTTTCCCATTCTTATCCTTAAGTGTAAGTGACATTTCTCTTTTCTTGTGTTTATTTTGCTTAATATGTATACTTTATTCATTTTTTTTTAGTCACTTCTGTTTTGTTCTTTTTTTCTCTTCATTCTTTCAACCCCATTTTTCGGAGTATTCCTTATAACAGCCACCTTCAACTCATGACTTTGCCATGAGTCAAGGTTCACAATACCCATGATTGGGTCAGGGCCACGACAAGGTTGCTTTCTGCATTAGCCACCCTCAACTTATGCTTTTGGCATAAACTGAGGTGCACATGTCCAAGGAGGGACCAGGGCCAACACATTGTTCCCAAAAAAGATCAGTTGGGGTGAAAAAGAAAGATCTATTTTTAGGCTCAAATCATTTGGATCAATACGGGATTAACTTCATTTGGTTTTCTGTTATTTTTAGGCTCAAGATTGACTATTTCAAACAAACGCCTATGATCGTTTCCTAATTGTTCAATTTGGCTTACTTTTAGCAAGACTAACCAGGCAAGTTCAAGTTCAGTATCAATGGTGGATCATTCGAATTTCCCTCAAACTCACTTGAGATTCATTACATTCCCAGATTATTAGACACCTAGTTCGAGTCTTAGATTCAGGGTCATGCAGTATTGTATCTCTATGTCATGTTTAGAGCCACACAATTATCAATTACTATGCCTAGTCATGCATCATTTTCATTATATCGGGATATCATATTTGTTTTAGCCATCATGCTTGTCACGACTGGAATCTAGACCCCAGACGAGACCGGCGTCGTTAACCTCTCAGAGGTCACAGACAAGCCTACTTACGTCATTCTTGCTTTACATAGGTTAATTTTAGCGAAAAATTTGGAACTTTTTGTTTCTAAATATTGCTTACTAAACATTTTTAGTACATTCGTAATTTGTTCACCATCAACCATCTAACATTAAGAGATAATCAAATGAAAGGAATAGTTCAATACTTATAAAGCGTATAATTGCCAAAATGGCACCAACACATAGTCTGAATAAAAACAGGAAAGAAACGCTAGTGGAACATGCTCCACCAGCTCAACTCTAAATCTAAGCTAGAATATAAAACAGTAGCATCCTCGAAAGCATGAGGACCTACCAACTCCGGATGAATACTGGACGTCCGGATAACTGCAACGATGATCCTGTAGCTCTATCGTCCACCTGTGCCTGCACCTAAAATAGTAGAGTTTGTATAGGGTTAGTACACACTTGTACTAAGTATGGGTATATGCAAGCACACACCAAGGACATGCATGAGAAAGAATAGCTCTTTCCTAACAACGTGATTTTTGGAAATCAAGTCAGTAGACTTGCCAAATTGGGATTAGGAAAGTTCCCAAATTTGGATTAGCAAAGTAAATGATCTTTCCAAATTTGGATTAGGAAAGTCAGTGAGCTTTCCAGATTTGGAATAGGAAAGTTATGCCATGAGAATAACATACATCATCATGCTTTTCACATTTTGCACACGGCACATAACATTTACACATAGCACATATCATATAACATACAGTACATTTTTGCATGTAGCACATAACTTCTTTCATATCATTCATTCATATGCCATGAGACCTTGGAATCATGGACTTGACATTAAGACATCCCAGAAATGAGGGCTCAACAGATGGGACCTCAACTAGGGAATCTCCATTAGCAAACACAAAGTCTGCTTCATTCATTCATACGTACTTCATTTTATTTCGTTCATAGGACAGTGTGAAAACTAGCTATACCTAGGGTGTAGTTTATGAATTTCATCGGGTTTGCTGTGCAATGATCAAGAATAACCTAGTGTTATCACCTCAGTCTAGCTCACCTCTTGATTATCCTATCCTAACACCTTTGGTATCGTTCATTTCATTATGTGCATCATTTGAGGCTGGCCTCATTCATTCATTGGGAACTTTAACTTTAACCGACATAGATCATGTGAGCATCATGAAATCGAGTGTCTCCCCCACACTGAAAAGAGGTGGGATCACCGGCCAAAGTGACCTAAAAACATGCTAGCGTACATGGGATTTTAACCCCGCCAGATCCCTATATTGGCAGTATAGGTTCGAAGACTAAGAGATATAAGGAGACCCATACCCGGCAAGCCGGACAGTCTCATCTCATGAGAGTTACGTGAACCTCCGCCCTTCCCAAAAGAAGGCATCACCGCTCATAGCTAGTCTATCGGTGCTCAGTATAAAGTTCCATTACATTCATCTCATACGTCATGGAAGCTGGCTTCTAGTATGAGGACATCATAGCTCATTATATGATTTCTCATCTCATCATTCGTATTGAGTGTGTTAAGCTCAATTCTCTCATTAGAGTGTTCATAGAGACTGGTCTCTTCATTATCTTACACTCTCATAGGTGAGTACGTATTGGTAACATTTAATTAGGCTCATTTGAGATTGCTCTCATCATTTACATTAGCCTCATATCATGTTGTCACCACATTCATCATCATTAGCACCTTTGCTTTTCATAGTTATTCACCTCTTATTACGTGAATGTTCATTTGATCATATGCCAATGCACTTGGCCATTTGGTGTGTTTCACACCCTTACTTAACCCTTCTAGGGTTTCATTATTTCATCATTTCATTGTTCATCTCATCATATGCCAATGCACTTGGCCATTTAGTGTATTTACACTCATACTTAACCCTTCTAGGGTTCATCATTTTATTTCATACATCTTAGGTTCACTTACTTTTGAACGTATGTTAGACTTATGTGCCTATACATACAAGCCAGGGGGCTTTATTCATAGTTTGTTAAGTGATTCTTACATTCCTAAGATTATGTAGTACAAGACTTATGTATCTTGAATATATGCCAAGATCTTGATTTTGATCTACGTAGGTGGCATTATTCTTGGATATTTTGTTCACGTATGACTTATGTATCAATACGAAAGTTTGGGCAAGGGAACCCAAGTCTTGAGTCAATAGGATATCGTTTATATTTTTCATTGATTTTATTCTAACATTCATAACATTATGACTCTAAGTTAAATCACAATATTAACATTGAAATATTAATTTTCTACTTAACCTTTCTCTTAAATTGGCCGATGGGTTGTGGGTTCGAACCCCCACAACCCCTTCTTATTTTTCATTAACCTTTTTATTGTCCAATTTCGCCTAAACCAAGAGGTTGTGGGATCAAACCCCCACAGCCTCTTTTATTTTGTTCTTTAATTCGCCTAAGTAGGGAGGTTGTGGGTTCGAACCCCCACAGCCTCCTTACTTTTAATTAATTTTTGCTAGGGGCTGTGAGGTGGTGGGTTCGAACCCCCAGAGCACCATATATATTTTTCTTTTTATTTTTCTCTAGGTTGAGGGAATTGGCAGTGAGGTCGTGGGATCGAACCCCCACAACCTCACTTGCTTTAATACTCATTTTCGCCTCCTCTATTTCAAGCCTTGAGGTCGTGGGTTCGATTCCCACGCCTCACATCTTTTTATTTTCTTTATTCTCCCTCTTCCTTGCTTCCCACGAGTCATGTGTTCGAATCCCCCATCCCCATTTTCCTTATTAATTCATTTCATGGGCAGCAGCTAAGGGTTTCGAATCCCCTTAGCTCCATTACATTTTTTTTAAAAAGTTTCAGCCTCTTGGTCATGTTAGGCCTTGGGTTCGATTCCCCTTGACCTCACCTACTTTAATCCCTTTTAAAACTCTTCCAAAATTCCCAGAACCTGCCCGAAACCAACATCACAAGCTGGAAATTTTGATTACCTTTTTGTAGCCTATTTTCTCCACTTTTTAACGTTAAAAGTTCATGCATTTGGAGTAGTGTTTAGTGAGTCCTTTAGGTGCATTTTCATGGACATATTTGGCCAAGAATTTATCATTAAATTCAGCCACATTACACTTCAATTAACATCATCATTTACATAAGTTTACACACTTAAAATGACAACCAAAACCATATCAAACTTGAAGCCATAAATCAAAACTTATTTACAGTAAGTTTACAGTAAACTTTTTCACATACACA
The DNA here is from genome assembly GCA_016801875.1 of Solanum sitiens. Lineage (NCBI taxonomy): Eukaryota > Viridiplantae > Streptophyta > Magnoliopsida > Solanales > Solanaceae > Solanum > Solanum sitiens. The sequence continues at coordinate 63,714 of JABWTJ010000686.1, read as the reverse complement.
CACATATTTTCGGCAACAAAGCTTGTCATTCATATGATTCAAAATACATGTTCATGAACATATTCATCACGAAAACACATTGCAACACCTAATTTCTACCAGCAAACATACCAACCTATGATTTGATAGGAGCTAAGGACAGGGATATGCAACGGGGAACAACTTAGTTTTCGGATTAAAATCGTCTGAGTCCTAAGGTTCTCTTGGGAAAGGGACCAAGAGTAAGAAGACCCATACCTTTATTTTTTCTTGTTCAACCACGAAATTGCTGCCCAAATCCTCTCCAAAATCAGTCCAAGTTCAACACTTAAACACCAATCGATGGAAGACTCCTCCCCTTTGCTTAAAGTGATGGATTTATGTTGTTTTCTTAGATTTTTGGTATGAGTTCTTCAACTGTGAAGAACTTAAATATATTTTCTGATTTTGAACTTGTTTTGGCAGAGATAAAACGTGAGAATGAGTGGTTAAACGTGAGAGAGAGAGAGAGAGAGAGAATGGCTTAAAATTAGGAGTTTTAGTTTGGAAATTAGTCAAACTAGGACTCCTTGTTAAACCTTTAGTTAAAATCTGATTTTTCTTTTTCTTAAATCAGCTAATATTTACTAATTAATTAATTAAATTTATCCATTTAAATAAAAACAAGTTAAATCATTGCTTCCACCTAGGTTCAAACCCGGGTGGAGCAAGACTTCACTATTAGAGCTCACATTCGTCCCTCTCTCTCAAAATTGCCCTTCCATGTTATTAAATAATTAATTATATATATATTTAGGGTAATTACGATATTACCCTTAGCCTGGTAAAAGACCATTTTACCCCTAGACCTTCAAAACTTAAAATTTCGTCTTTTTAAGTCCTGTAAAGACTCCTTCGATTAAATCTTCATTTTCGAGAGCCTTACTTGGTTGGTTCCAACCTTTAGAAGCTCAATTAACTCCCCAAGTTAGTTGGCTTCGTCGTAGTAAGGGTTCTGAGTTATGGTTCTACGCGTATCAGTCTGTGCAAATATTGGTCTAATCGCAAGCATTCTTGACAACCTAAGTCTTGATCCTATTCTTTTTTAGGGTTGTTACAATGCTTTAGAGTTATACTATGTACACAAGATATAACATGCCGGTACAACAATAAAAGTAATCAGTCTTTTGGGGAAAAAGAACACAGGCAAGAAAATCCCAAAAGGGGATCATGAATTGGGCTACTCAGACTTCACGCTAGCACTCACTTTCCATTTACCCCACCCCAAGCAAAAAGATATGCTATTGTCCCAATGCATAAGAAAAATAAAATAAAATACGCGAGTGGTAGGTGAAGCAAACCTGAGGCGCAAAGCGCCGGCGATCAGCAAGCTGGTGGGTCCGGTTCCCCGGAACCCACTCCCTCCGTAGTCTGGACACCCTCAGTAGTGTCCTTATCAGCAACAACACTATCAGTCGTGCCTCTCACTGTCTCCACAACTCTGGAGCTAGACGCCCCGGCAGCTAACTCTACAGCCCTCAATGTGCGGGCCTCCTCATCAGCAATTGAGGCTCTCCTCGCAGCCTCCATCTCACGGCGCTCCTTCTTCCTCGCCCTAGCCTCGTCCTCCTCTCGACCCCTGCGCCTCTTGGCATGCTCTCGTGGGGGAGGTGGTGGAATATCAGAAGTGGCGAATAGAGAAGTCATCACTGTGTCCTCAGCAGGCTCTGCAAAAGGGGCCTCAGACTAAGGCACCCTAGCCTCTAGGATGATATCAAGATCTGCTCGCAAACTCTCAACCGCAGCCTGAAGGGTCGACACGTCCACCGGAGGGGCTGGCCGGGCTAGCACCCACAACTCAAAAGCGTCTAAGCGCTGATGAACCTCCGAGATTTTCCTCTCTGTGTGTTGTGCCATCTTATGCTCCAAGCGTTCCTCCGCCTCAGCAATAGACCTCTGCATCCAAGGCTGGATGTGATGCAGAAGTGTGGCCATCTGAGCCTCTAGTTTCTGGACCCTAGCAACTGGGACCAGAGCGGGGGAAGGGGCTGAGCGAGAAAAGATCAGGGCAGTGCTACTACCCGAGATAGACTCGACTGGGGTAGTGTTAGTGGGTGCAGAAGCAGCCTGGGTAGCCGCTTGAGCATGAGCTACAGTATCTGCCAGGTTCTCACCAAGACGAGGCATCTCTGGGCGAGCCCTCTGCATGTAGCTAACTCATTAGCCTCATCCCTGATGAGGCCGATATCAATATTGCCCAGGGGGTCTTGAGCTGATCAATGTGCCAGATGGGCACACCTACGGACCTGCATAAGGAAAACACCATGCACGGAAAAGGGTAAGTCGTGGTGACCTTGAAAGCCTTCTCGTGCATGACCGCCTGAAGAAGCCAAGCAAAGTCAACCTCAAACCCTGCCATCATCGCTGCGATCAGAACTGCGTGATCCCATGTAACTATATTATCTGCAGCAGTGTGGGAGAGGCAGTGGAGGACAATCAACCATAGAAACTTGGCCGTAAAGGTCAAGTTAGCCTTCCTGATGGCTCCTTTCGGCTCCATTACCCAGTCAGCAGCCTCTCCATCAATAGATAAGTGCTGGTCCATCCACCTCTTGGTGGTCTCTCTCAGCGATGGCTCACGCAAGAACCAGCCCTCTTTAACAATTTGCCACCGGTAGTCGAACTCGGCGGTGAGAGGGGTCCTGGTGGCATCAACATCCTCGCCATACAGATACCGGCGGATGGCTGGCAGTGAGATGTCGACCTGTATGCCGCGGATTCTGACGTGATCAAGTGGGGCCTGCTTGGCGGAGGCAGCCCGCCTATCGATTTGTGATCGGAGAGTAGCCACATAAGAGGCGTAAAACTCTCGGACCAACTCTTCACTGTATCGGCCCAAAGAACGAGCCGTCCAATCTAGTCAGTGTCTGGTGAAGAGAGTGTGGATATCGGCATGGTGGGAAGACTACCCGTAAGGACCCGCCTCTCTAGTGTAAGGGTCCGTGTCATTAAGCCCTTATCATTTAGCAACTTGGTGTCTGAATACACTTGGTATTGCCCGTCGACACACCACCGGTTGGGCTGGTCGGCAAACGGGGCGGGAACTCCAGTCGGTGAGCCTGGAGTGGAATCAGTACTGTCAGCCTCATCAGACGAGGTAGACTGTGCAGCTGTGGCGGGTGCAGAGGCTTCTGCGGACCCGGAGGCTTCCTCTGACCAAGAAACTTCTAAGGAGCCAGACGCTCCTTCATCTTGTGCAGCTGACCCAAAAGGTGTGCCGGTCAGTGTGCTCCTCATCAGACTGGGAAGCAGTGACTACGCCGTACGCCACCTTCTTGGGTGTGGCTCTGGTAGCACGTGAAGCTCGTGCTGGAGTGGCAGTGCCTGGGGGCACGAACTCAGGATCATGCTCATCATCAGAGCCTATAACCAGTCAGGTAAACGGGGCGACGGACTTTGGATTCCCATGTGCATAAACTTGATCTTGTTTCGGTGCCATGAGAGATAGTACCTGTAAAGAATCATTATTAGTACTAGAAGGAGCAAACAATACAAGCAAAAACGAGACAAAATACACATAATGTCAAAGCTGTAATTATATCTCTGTAGTAGCAGTGAAACACGATGGACCAGTTGACGGCCCTTCAGGAGTATGGCGGACCGTCCTAGGGTCTGTCATGTATTACTTAAAACAATATTTCTTTGGAGACCCTCGGAAGGTAAGTCTCTGACAGTTATGATGGATAAGCAGGACGGACCATCGTAATCGTGACATTCCGTCGTAGATGTCCGTCATAGGGCACTTAGAAAAAGTATGTAGACCCTTAGGAGAGGGATCTCTGACCGTCATGATGGTTGTGCAGGACGGACCGTTGTGGGTACGACGGTCCGTCGTATAGGTCCGTAATTGGACACTTGGAAAAACAATTGGAGACCCTTAGGATTGGGGTCTCTGACAACCATGACGGTTGTGCAGGACGGACCATCGTGGGTACGACGGTCCGTCGTAGATGTTCGTCAGTGGACACTTAGAAAAACATTGGAGACCCTTAGGATAGGGATCTCTGATCGTCATGACGGTTGTCCAGGATGAACCATCGTGGGAACGACGGTCCGTCGTATAGTTTCGTCAGTGGACACTTAGAAAACGTTGGAGACCCTTAGAAATAGGGTCTCTGACAACCATGACGGTTGTGCAGGACGGATCGTCGAGGGCACAATGGTCCGTCGCATATGTTCGTTGGTGGACACATAGAGAAAACAAATCGTGGGGTGTTGGGACAAACCCTATGACGGTCCGTTGTCGGGGTCTCGTTCTGTCATTCAGTCACAGAACTAAGGATGCCACAATCATCCCCTATGATTCAAATGAAAGGCTCCATATTAACCGACATATTTCTAACCCAAATACCTAGCAAACTAGCAATGCTAAAGCACCAATTTCTCGAGTTTTAACAAGGCAATTCGTGGGACTATCAACATAGGTCAGACAAGAGTCCAAACATATACCCCTGCTTTGATTAGGTTAACCCACTACCCACATCAATTGTAATTATAAGTGTAGGTCTTTAAAGCATGTCATGTTGTCTTTAGCATACTACAAGGGATCAAAAATCAAAGACCCACCAAAAAGAAATAGGCCAATAGTAATTTAAAAACAATAACGTAGTGTAAATGGGTAGAGATCAGAAACACATACCTGGGAAGAGGAGAAAAACAAGCAAGTGAGGCACTCATCTAGATAGATCAGAAACACAACAGAAAACTCCGACAAGCAAATAGGAGATTGTGGGAAGGGGATGATGAGAGTGTGGGAATATGGGGAAGTGATGGTGGATTAGTTGATATGGAAGAGGATGAGAGTGGAAGGAAGTTGAAAAGGGAGGAAATGGGAGAAAGAAGGAAAGAAACGGTTTAAGTGAAGGGGTGGGGAGTTTAAAAGGTTTAAAACTTTTAAAATTCCCCAGCCGGGTCGGTTCGGGTTGCTGGTTAATGACGCGACGAGTCCCCGATGACGGTCCATCACACGTGTGACGGTCCGTCTTGGGTTCCGTCGCGGGGGCCCTAATTTTAAAAAAAATAGACCAACTTACCTGGAACGACGGATTCCTGTGACGGTCTGTTGCAACCGTGACGGTCCGTCGATGGATCCGTCATTGAGTGTTTCAGACCAATTTCTGCAGAATTTCCTAGTAATGTGCTACCTGCAAATTTAAAACCCATTAGTAGAAAATGCTACCATTACTAGAAAGAAAACTATAGTTGGGTTAGAGGATACATATTGGGTTGCCTCCCAACCAGCGCCTGATTTAACGTCACGGCACGACGGAGGACACTCGATTACACAGACTTCATCAAGATGGTATCCCTCGATCACTTCATTCGCCGATTCAGCATGCCCGAAATAGATTTTTATTCGTTGTCCATTCACCTTTAAACGCACACCCTCCTTGTTTTCTAACTCAACTGCTCCATGAGGGAATAGTTGGGTAATCAAGTAAGGGCCAGTCTATTTGGACTTGTGCTTGCCCGAAAACAAGCGAAACCTAGAATTGAATAAAAGCACCAATTCCCCAACCATAAACTCTCGTTTTTCAATTTTTAGGTCATGGTATTTCTTCATCTTTTCTTTGTAGAGGGTTGAGCTTTCATAAGCTTTTAGGCAAAATTCATCGAGTTCATTCAACCCATTTAACCTCTGTTCTACAGCTTCATTCCAATCCATTTTCAACTTCTTCATAGCCCACATGGCTTTGTGCTCTAATTCAACCGGTAGGTGACAAGCTTTCCCATATACAAGTTGGTATGGGGACATACCTATGGGAGTCTTATATGCTGTCCGGTAGGCCCAAAGAGCATCATCAAGCCTCCTTGACCAGTCCGTTCTACTAAAGTTCACTGTTTTTGACAAAATCTGTTTGATCTCCCTATTTAACACCTCAACTTTCCCACTAGTTTGAGGATGGTAAGGAGTGGCCACATTATGGCGAACCCCATATTTCTCCAATAATCCCTTAAACAATTTGTTGCAAAAGTGGGATCCCCCATCACTAATAATTGCCCTTGGGGTACCAAATCGAGAGAATATATTCTTTTTCAAGAATGCAGTGACACTCTTCCCTTCATTGTTTGCGAGGGCGATAGATTCCACCCATTTAGATACATAATCAACCGCTACTAAAATATACTTCATTCCATGAGAACTCACAAAAGGACCCATAAAGTCAATACCCCAAACATCAAATAATTCAATCACAAGAATGGGGTTTAGAGGGAGCTCTTGCTTTCTTGAAATGCCACCACCTCTTTGGCATCTATCACATGCTTTGGCGAACTCATGAGCATCTTGATGAATAGTTGGACAATAGTAACCACATTGTAAGATCTTATGAGCGGTCCGTATACCACTATTATGTCCACCAACGGGTGAGGAATGGCATGCCTCTAAAACACTTAACATCTCAACTTCTGGCACACAACGCCAAATAAGCCCATCGGCACAGCTCCTATATAAGTATGGTTCATCCCAAAAGAACTTCTTCACATCGTACATGAACTTTTTCCTTTGATGAAAGGAAAAGTCCGATGGAACAATATCGCTAGCCAGATAGTTCGCAAAATCTGCGACCCATGGAATCAAGTCTTTTGAGGCAGCCAATACATGCTCATCGGGGAAAGTATCATCAATATCAGTCTTATCCATTAACTCTCTCATACCTTCATCTTCTAAACGGGACAAGTGATCAGTAACTTGATTTTCGGTTCCTTTTCTATCCCTCACCTCAAAGTCAAATTCTTGCAGTAGTAAAACCCAACGAATCAACCTCGGTTTCGCATCCTTCTTTGCCATCAAATATCTCAACGCTGAATGGTCAGTATGCATTATAACTCTAGTACCTAGCAAATAGGATCAAATTTTTTCAAAAGCAAAGACTACTGTAAGGAGCTCTTGCTCAGTCACTGTGTAATTCTTCTGGGTTTCATTGAGGGCTTTACTAGCATAGTAAATGGGATGAAGGATTTTGTCCCTTCTTTGTCCCAATACCACACCTAGAGCAACCCCACTAGCATCGCACATCACCTCAAATGGACTGCTCCAATCCGGATAGATAATGATAGGTGTAGATACCAACTTCTCTTTTAACTCGCCAAATGCTTTAAGACAGGATTCATCAAAATAAAATTTACACTCTTTCTCCAGCAATTTGCACAACGGATGCGCAATTTTTGAAAAATCTTTGATGAACCTCCGGTAAAAACCTGCATGCCCAAGAAAGCTTCTCACACCTTTTACAGAGATAGGTGGGGGAAGTTTCTCTATTACCTCAACTTTAGCTCGATCAACCTCTATACCCTTCTCTGAAATGCGATGACCCAAAACAATACCTTCTTTCACCATGAAGTGGCATTTTTCCCAATTTAATACTAGATTGCAGTCTTCACACCTCTTAAAAACCTCATATAAATGACTCAAACACCGCTCAAAGGAGTCACCAACCACAGAAAAATCATCTATAAAGACCTCAATAGTGTCCTCCACCATATCGGAGAATATCGACATCATACATCTCTGAAATGTGGCAGGTGCATTGCACAACCCAAACGACATTCTCTTGAAAGCAAAGGTCCCATATGGGCAAGTGAAGGTGGTTTTCTCTTGATCTTCCGGTGCAATAGAAATCTGATTATACCCCGAATAACCATCAAGAAAATAGTAACACGCTTTTCCGGCAAGTCTATCCAACATCTGATGCATGAAGGGCATAGGAAAATGGTCTTTTTCGGTCCATGCATTTAATTTCCGGTAATCCATACACACCCTCTATCCAGTCACCGATCTCATTGGAACAAGTTTATTTTTTTCATTGGGGACCACAGTCATTCCCCCTTTCTTAGGTACACACTGAACAGGGCATACCCAACTACTATCGGCGATCGGATATATTACTCCGGCATCCAACCACTTAATGATTTCCTTCTTCACGAGCTCTTGCATAGGTGGATTTAAGCGTCTCTGGTGCTCAATACTTGGCTTATGGTCGGGCATGAGTTGGATTTTATGATAACAAATACCAGGAGGGATCCCAATAATGTCCGCAATAGTCCACCCAATAGCTCTTTTGAACCTTTTTAGCACTTTCACCAAACTATCAATTTGTTGTTCATTCAGGTCTGATGAAATGATTACCGGCAAAGTGTCACCATTTCCTAAGAATTCATACCTGAGATGAGGTGGGAGAGCTTTTAGTTCTAACTTTGGAGCCTCCTCTATAGATGGTTTCGCGGGTGGAGACTCGCGATTCTTCATATCTAACTCATATTTCTTCGGTTTAAATCGAACATCACCACGATCGAGAGCCGCGACTAATGACCCATACTCTTCAATGCAATGGCTATCAAAATTCATTATCGCTGCCGCTAGTGCTTCTACACCTAGACGTTCTTTTATTTGTGTCTCGAATGACTTATCAACTTTGTAGGATATGCCAGATATCTATTGGAGCTCACCACTCTGCCTCATAGACCTACAAATGTTGAAGGTCACTTCTTCATTGTTCAACCAAAATTTCATCTGCCCCTTTTCCATATCAACTAAGGCTCTACCCGTAGCAAGGAATGGCCTCCTAAGAATAATAGGCAACTCAAAATCGACTTCACAATCAAGAATAACAAAATTGGCCGGAAATATGAATGACTCACCTTTTACTAGCACATCGCGGAGTATTCCAATAGGCCTTTTTACTGTTCGATCGTCCATCAGTAGCCGCATCGCAGTGGGCTTTGGGTTACCCAAACCCAACTTCTTGTAAATCAAGAGGGGCATAAGATTTATGCTTGTCCCAAGATCACATACTGCTTTGGCAAATTGTAATAACCCGATTGTACAAGGAATAGTGAAAGCACCCGGATCTTCCTTCTTTTGCACTAGAGACCTTGTAGCAATAGCACTACAATGCTGCATTCTATCATCATTCTCCAAATTGACCGATCTTTTCTTCGTAACCAGATTTTTCATAAACTTGGCATAACCGGGCATTTGTTCCAGAGCTTCAACCAAAGGGACATTGATGGAAAGCTGCTTCAACATCGTTATAAAATGCCGATATTTACCATCCTCAATCTTTTTCACTAATCTTTGAGGGAAGGGGGGTTGTGGTCTAGGCATGGGAGTCACCTTCTTGGGCATTTCAGCATTTTTTCCATATTTATCTTCTAACTCACCACTAACCTCTACCACTTTATCATTATCTCTTATCACCTTTTTCACATTAGACGGCATAGGTGGGTCATTGATTTGCTTACCACCTCGAGTAGTGATTGCCATACAATGTCCATCATTTTTCAGATTTTGGACTGTGTTGCTAGGGAGAGTGCCCGGTTGCCGTGTGTTCACAGTCGCAGATAATTGGGCCATTTGCAACTCAAGCTGCTTAATCGATATTGCATGTGTATCAACTTTCTGCCCAATACCCGCTAAATCACTCCTTAACTCTTTAGTGTGCTCATCACTAGCATCGAACCTCCTCATCATTTTGTGCAACATATCCTCAACTCGCGCCATACTACCTCCACCATCCCTAGGAGCAACTTCACGATTTTGAGGAGGAACATAGGGCCCACTCCTATCATTTCTCTTACCATAGTTACCCCTATTGAAGTTGTTGTCGCGGTTGTAATTTCTATCTCGGACATAATTACCCTCACAGTTATAATTACCATAGTTTCGACCTTGGTTTCCTTGACCTTGGCGCCAATTCTCCTGATTGGAGCCTTGGGCATTCGGTCGGAAACCCCCCGTCTGTTCATTTACCGCATAGGAATCCTCCTTATAATAATATTCATCAGTTGGTGGTGGTGGTTTAGACAAGTAGTTCACTGCATTTATCTTTTCTGCACCCCCGTGACATGTTTTAATACCAACCCAAGCTCAGTTCTCATGTGAGCCATCTCTTCACGAATCTCGTCTGTGGCTGGGTTGTCTGTGGATTGCACTGCGAAGGTATTTTTTCCAGTATCTGACTTCCTAGAACTCCAAGCTTTATTATTCTAGGAGATTTTCTCTAATATTTCAGCAATCTCAGCATAAGGACACTCCCCATAAGAACCACCCGCTATAGTATCCAATACCGCTTTATTATTATCATCCTGTCCCCGATAGAAGTATTCTTTCAGTGACTCATCATCGATGCGGTAATTTGGGACACTTCTCAAGAATGAAGTGAACCTATCCCAAGAACTGCTAACTGACTCTCCCAGTAGTGCCACAAAGTTGTTCACTCTGTCTTTGTGGTTTAGTTTCTGGGAGACCGGATAGTAACGTGCTAAGAAAGCATCCCTCAGTTGATTCCAAGTGAAAATTGAGTTATAAGGGTGCTAAGTAAACCATATAGCAGCCTCTCCCGTCAGTGAAAGAGGAAATACTCTTAGCCCAATTACATCCATGTTCAAATCGGGCCTCCCTACACAACTTTTGCACACTGCCCTTACCTTAGCGATGTGGACATGTGGATCTTCAGAAGGTAGCCCTGAAAACAAACCTCTGGCACTGAGCATTTGCATTAGACTACTGGTTACCACAAAAGTGTGGTCGTGTGGTAGAGGAGGCAAGACAAGTGGCTCGTCAGAGTCTGCAATGTTATCATAACCCCTATAATACTCTTGAGGGCATGGAGCGGGGTTTTGTCCCCTTTGTTCATCTTCACCACGATTTTCGGGTAATAATCGACCATGAGCAACAACTGGAGCAGGGATGTTCTGGTTGGGATCATCATCATTAATACCCAAATTTCGATTCATATTTCGTAATGTACGCTGTAATTCATGGTCGTAGGGAAACAAAGGTTCTCTTCCTCTTCGCGTATTTGGTATACAAGGAAGTTAGTTCTGCAAGAGACAAAAACAACAAATACAGTAAAATTAGGAAAATAATGACTAAACATTAGTAATAAGTTTTAAGTTAATCTCAAAGCCACTTTCCTCGGAAGCGGCGCCAAAATTTGATACGCTCAAACTTACTTCTCAAATAAGAAGTAAAGAGTTCGTATCAAGTAAAGAACCCAACTAATGAGGTTGGGATCGATCCCACGAGGAAAATAGTTCAGACTTAACTTTATTCTATTATTACTACTATTTAGTCAACTATTTCCCTGGAAAACAAAAGACAAAAAGGGGGGGTTTTATTTCTAAATTAATGAAAATGATTAAATAAATTAAAGTAAGCAACTAGCATATTCAAATCTTGAAGTTTAATCAATTAATAAAAGTAACTAGGGCTTAAGTGTTCCCCACAGGTTCCTAACTTGATAATTCTAACTATAACAATTCTTTCCTAGTATCTTGCATGTAAAGTGATAAGTTATGTATCTCTAGATCCTTGGTCCGGCATCTAGAAAATTTCACTCCGCACCTTGGTCCGGCTACATGTGTTGCTATACTAACCCTTATCTTTACCTCATATTAAGCATTGTATTCGATATTTGACTAAGTTATTACCTCGTACCAACCAACATTAGCCTATTAGATAGTATACACTAAATCTATGTTGATAATTCTTTTCCTATTATCTACCTCCTTGGTCCGGCAAGTAGCATTAAGGCAAGTTCTAACCTTGGCCATCCGTTAAAAAGACTTCTAAATGAAAGAATTATCAATACATGCAAGACACTATTCTAGAATTGTTATTTTAGTTAGATTTTACCTTATTGTTCACCCATGGTTCCCACAACCCTAGTTATAAAGTTTAGTTACCCATGGTCATAATCACACTATTCATATTTTTAATATAAGAATTCATGCACTTACTTTAATGAGAAAGAATAAAATCCAGAAATTCACTTGATTAATCAACACAAACACCAACAATCAATTCCAGAAAAAGTGTATCAATTACTGAAATTAATTCTTCAATACTTGAACAAGAGAACTAACAATTATCCAAAAGTCTAATCCCAAAAACAAGGTTTTTCAAACTATTTATAATAAAAACAAAACCTAATAAAAGAAGGATTCTAATCAATGAAAATCTGTCCAAATGCGTCTGAGTCGACGGACATTGTGACGGACCGTCGTGGGCACGACGGACCGTCAGGGCCTCCGTCATCCCATACTTACAAATTCTTCTGCTTCTTTTTTCATTACCCTCGACGGACAGGTATGACGGACCGTTTCAAGCACGACGGTCCATCGAGGGGCTCCGTTCCATAATACTTAACTTCTTGGAATTTGTGTACTGGGACTACTCTCTGATTATTACGACGAACTAGCAGGATGGACCATCGTGGCTATGACGGTCCGTCATGAACTTCCGTAGTCCCACTGTTGGTCAGACTTCCCCATCTTCCTTCAGCAGCTTCTCTCCTCACTACGATGCCACCTACGGACCGTCACAGCCTCGACGGACCATCGTAAGCTCCATAGGGGGTCTCTTCTGCATTTCTTGCTCAAAACTCCCGCGTTCATCTTTGGACAGATTTCTTGCAAATAAAGAGAAACTTACATAAGAAATCAATATAAAAAGGCTTTAGACACACACTAAACTTAAGGAAAAAGCATTAAAAGTACCGTGAAACCACGGTACATCACCTTGCTAGACACAATATGACCAAGGAAAGCAACCGACATATCCAAAACTAACATTTACTAAACTTAGCATATAATTAGTGGTCCGTAAGAACTTGCAACACAATTCTCAAATGCTTCATATGACCACCCTTACTCCTCAAATAGATCAAAATATCATAAATTTAGAGAATCACAAATAAATCAAGATATTGCCGAAATAAACTATTCAGGGGATCCATGAATGTCGCCGAGAAATTTGTTAGGCCACATTATATCACAAGGAACCATAGTGACCATATCTTGTTGATGGTAACCCGAACAAAGATATACATTTGAGAAATAGTTATCCCCTTCAAGTTTATTAAACAAATCGTCAATTGTAAGACAGGGATACTTATTATTTATAGACACCTCATTCAATTGGTGGTAGTCAATACACGTGCTAAGGGACTCATCTTGTTTTGACACACTCCATGAAGATATACCCGTTTGGATAAAACCCTTGTCTAGCAAATCCTTTAATTGATTCTTTAAATCATTCAATTCATCTGGAGCCATTCTATATGGAAGAATCGACATAGGTTGCATATTTGGCAAATGATAAATTCCTAAAGTCTATTTCCCGCTCGGAATGAATTTCGAGCAATTAATTAAGAAAGGCTTTCAGAAACTCACTCACTACGGGGACCGACTCTAAAGAAGGAACTTCAGACTCAACATCCAGAACCCTAATAATATGGTAAATGCACCCCTTGGAGATCATTTTCATAGCTATTATACATGAAACAAATGGACCTCTAAGATTAGAATTTCCCCCCTTCCACTCTAAAGTACACTAATTGGGAAATTACACCTTTACTAAACGAGTGTGATAATCAATAGAGGGATAACGTGCACGCAACCAATCTATGCTCAAAATTACATAAAAATCAAGCATGTCCAATTCTACAAAATCAACCAAAGTGAGTTTATGAGACAAATAAATAGGACAACTTTAACAGACTCTTTTTTCCACTACCCAGTCACCAACCGGGGTTGAAACCAACAAAGGTTCCTTTAACACATCGATGAGTATTTCAAACATCATATCCACAAAGGGTGCGAAAAAGGAAAAAGTGGCAGCGGGGTCTAAAAGTTCATAAACGTCATTATTACCGGTTACCACATCCGGGGAATTCGCCTTGTCACCTCAGGATTGAAGAGAATAAAAGTGGTTCTTCTTAGGCGCATCAGAGTTTGAACCACTAGTGAGGGCTTGCTTGCCATCGCTTCTTTGAACCTTTAACACGGGACAATCTCTCATCATATGAACACTATTCCCACAATGAAAGCAACAATCTGTGCCAACAAGATACTTGCCCTCATGTCTCTTGCAACACTTGGCATAAGTAAGCTTCATCATAGAAGATCCATAACTATTACCTTTTTGAGGCTTAGGGTTAGGCACCTTATCCTTTTTGACCCTTGGAGCACTATAGGAGTCTTGGTTGGGAAACCTTCTCTTGAACCTTGGTCACCCTTAGATCTCAAACTTACCCTTTGAATAATTTCCATCCTCGACCCTAGGCCTCTTAACCTCCTTATTCTTTTCTTGGAGTTTCTTATCATCAATTTGTTTAGAATACACCATAAGACGGGATATATCCATCTAATCATGAAGCATATCCTAATGACACTGTTTTCTCACAAAGCTAGACACCCCCATCACAAATCTACTCATCTCATCCTAGTATCTGCCACCATTGTAAGAGCATACATTTACAATTCGAGGAACTTTATACAATATTCTTCATCACCCATACCTCTTTGGCGAAGGCTGATAAATTCTTCCACTTCTACTTCCCTTTTCTCTCGTGGAAAGAACCTATCAAGGAATGTTTTAATGAACACATCTCAACCTATGAGAACCGCTCCTTCTGGCCTATTCCTCTTTCGCTGAATATGGCATACTTGGTCCGCTCCCTTCAATTGATTAGCAGCTAGATCTTCTTTCTCTCTATATGTCACCCCCATGCCATAAATTATCTTATAGATTTCATCCATGAACTCTTTAGGGCCTTCACCCACTTAAGATCCAAAGAACTTAGGATTGTCCATTCTTGTGAAATCCCTCTACGTTGAAGACATGGTACTCTCATTAGGGTTGACATGAGCTCTAACATCCCAAGTGACTTGACCCATTAAAACATGAGACTTATTTCCACATTATTCATAGTCCTCTCATCATTAGTATCTAGATGACCTTAAGGCTGTTGAGGATATTGGGGAGGAACTCTCTCATTCACAATCTCCGCTTCTATCCTACTAGCGGCAGATCTTGTTGTATTCATATAGTATATACACAATAAAGGGGTTAGGTAAAGGACTTCATAGAGTTAAAACTCTTAAGGCACGACTAAATATTAATGATAAAAGTGAGTTTCCCTAAGCATCTTATAGTCTCTCATTCATAAGTGTGGCACGCTTCACACTCATGAGCAAGACTCTACTAGACGTGGTTCATGTTACATTGTCCTGGAATCATTTTAAACCTAGTGTTGTGATACTACGTTTTCACGACCCTAGGTTATCCCCTAGAAGTAACATGGCGTACTTGACCCTGAAAGGGTCTCGTACAACACCCTATCATAATCATCATCACATAAGGCATAGAATAATGCAGAAAAATAAAAACTTTTACAATCAAGTCAACTTCTTTTGATAAAAGAAAATAAGTATCTAGAATTTTCTCATTCACCATCAAATGCCATAAAGATTATAAATAGAGTCATAAGCCCTAATCAATAAAGTCTAAAAATAGAAAGTACAACAGAAACTAGAGAGGTAACATCTTGTCCTCGAACTTGGGGACTCACCAAGCCTAGGTAGTCAACCCAAGGTTTTCTTAAAAGAATTAATGTGCCTCAATGACCAAAACCTACACTTATAATAAATGTTGAAGAAATGGGTTAGCACATAAGGTACTAAGTATGGGAGCATGCATAAAATCCTTGAAATATGATTAAAAAAAAGACATTTGGTTTAAAATGTTTTTCAAGTTTAAAAGTCATTATGCACATTTAGAGAATACATAGTGTAACAACCCGAAAATGAGTATGCGAAGTAATGCCTAAACGTACCTAGAATGCCTAGATTAGACCGGGTTCACACGGCTTGATGCTCGTGGAACCAGACCTCAGAACCTATTCACGAGCCAAGCCAACCAACTTAGTGAGTTAGTTGAGCTAGGCAAGGTTGGGTCCAGCCATGTAGGGCAGCCAAATATTAAGATTCACTCGGATGAGTCTTAACCGGACTTGAAAGGGATAATCTTAGGTTTGGAGGGTCTAGGGGTAAAATGGTCTTTTCCAGGCTAAGGGTAGTATTGTAATTACCCTAAGTATTTAATTAAGTAATTGATTAATGTATTTAGTGGAAGGTTTGGGTCAGTCGACCCGAATTGACCCGATTCGCGATTTAGGCTTTTCCCAGGTTCTATCCTTGGTGGAAGCAATATTAAATCGAATTAATTAATATTTGATTATTAATTTAAGTAAGGGCAAGTCAGTCATCTCACTTAAGCCTTAGAAAATCAGATTTTTAATTTAAATAACAAGGAGTCCTAGTTTGACTATGTATTCACCTAAAACTCCTACTCCTAAGCTACTCTCACGTCTAAACCCCCACTATCACTTTCACGTTCCATTATCAGTAAACACAAACAGAAAATTCAAAAGTTCATCACACTTGAAGAACTTGAACCCTAAATGTTAAAAGAAAAATTAGTCTAAAAATGAAAAGCAAAAGCAAAGTTCTCGACGGGATTGTGTTTGAGGTTTCGGTGGTGAAGCTTTGGTTCGTGGGAGTTGGCAGTGCGTTGTAAAGGTTTGAAACAGGTGTTGAACGATAAAAAGGTATGGGTTTTTTCCTCTTGGTCCCTTTCCCAAGATACCCCTAGGATTCAGTCGAAATCTATTCCGAAAACTAGGAATGTTTTCCCGTTGCATGTCCCTGTCACTAGCTCCCATCGATTGTTGTAGGTTGGGTATGTTTGCTGGTAGAATTTAGGGATGTAATGTGTTTTCGTGATGATTATGTTCATGTATGTATGTTCGGATTTATGTGATTATTAAGTTTGCATTTCCGAAACTATGTGATATGTGAGTGTACAAAGGGGTGTTGCCGTGGTTCTTGGTCACGACTTGGTGCATGAAAATGGCATGTTAAATCCCTGTGTTTTTGTATAAAATTACTTGGAAAAATGCATATAATAATGTACAAAATTTCCAACGAATTGCCATAAAAATCTAACGTACAAAGGTTGAGAAAAATGGACTGAAAACATGACCAAATTTCCAGGAATCTGGAAATTTGGTCTCGGCATAGGCAGCATTGAGAATTTGGGTTTTCCAAAAAAAATTAAAATGTGTGAGGTCATTAGGGATTGAACTCGAGACCTCACCATATGTAAACTGCTGAAAATTCAATTATAAAAATGAGGTGAGGGGGATTCTAAATGGGGTAATGCTCAAGTGAAGAAATGAAACAGGGAAATATAAATAAAATTAGGCGTGTGGGGATCGAAACCACAACCTCTCGGATAGGTGAAGAAATCAGGAGAATAACTAAAGAAAAGTAAAATGAGGTTGTGGGGGATGGATACCACATCCTCTCAGTCAAAAACAGAAATGTTAAGGACAAAACAGAAAGAAAAGAAATGTAGGCGCTGGGATTCGATCTCGGTTCCCCAAGCTGAAATTTTAAATTAAAATTTAATATAAGACTAAATGTTGCTCAAGGGATTTGAATTCGGGTTCGCTTGCCCAATTCCGTATTGATGCATAAGTCTTACGTGAATAAATATTTAATGAAAGTTGCCTATAGGAAATCGAAATCGAGACCTTAGCATACTTACAAGATGCATAAGTTTTGTATTATATAATCTTGGGTAAGTATAAGTCACTTAGACGAATTATGAACGAAGCCTCATGGCTTGTAGGTATGGGTTCATAAGTCCAGCGTGCGGTTAAAAGTAAGTGAACCTAAGATGTATATGATGAAATGATGTGACCCTAGGAGGGTTAAGTAAGAGTGTGAACCACACTAAAAGGCCAAGTGCATTGGCATATGTTGAAATGAACATTCACGAAATGGGGTGAGTAATTATGAAGAGCTAATATGCGAAAGTTAATGAATGTGGTGACAACAGGATAAGAGGCTAATATGAAAGACGAGATCAATCTCAAATGAGCCTAATAAGTGTTACCAAAAAATGTAATCACCTATGAGAGTGTAAAACTAATAAAGAGACCAGTCTCTAAGAAACACTCTAATGAAAGTATTGAGATTAATGCACACTTAATACTAATGATGAGATGGGAAATCATCTAATGAGCAATGATTCCCTCATGCTAGAACCCAACTTCTATGATGAGTGAGCTGAATGCAATGGAATATTATACGAAGGCATGCACAAATCCTTGAAATATGATTAAAAAAGTAAATTTAGTTGAAATCATGTTTTTCAAGTTTAAAAGACATTATGCACATTTAGAGAATACATAATCAACCCATACCATAAGAAAATAGACTTTCATGCTCACAAGTAACATCATTCATGGTAACAATTCTCATCGTGCATACATGGATTCACATAACTTCATGCCATAGGGAGACCACACCACAACCCCTTTATTAGTTCACTAGTGCAATGTGCAACTGAAGTTCCATACCTGCAATCACACCAAGAAAAGCTCATTAGATATAGCTGATATTCATGTTCATGTTAATATTAATAGTTCATAGTCATGGTTTACATTCATAGTAATCATTCATGTAAAGCATGCATTAACTCATAACCATCATGTCATTATAGCACATACCACACTCACCCTCACTTATTTTATATTACTTTAAAAACCCAGAATTTGACATTCTTGAAGGGTACAAAAATCTGGAAAATGTTAGTCCTCCTTCTACTCATATTTAGGAGTATTTTTCATAAGTTTAGTTGGCTAAAAGATGGTTATTTCAATCCACTATATTTCATGGTAATGAACATCGCATTGTACACACCGTGAACATATAAAATACACAAGAAATACATGAATTATACAACCCCAAAACAGTGGCCAAAGCCACTGCCCAAGAGCACGCACACACACTAACTTTTCGGTCAGACTTTGAATATCGTTTTCGTAATTTCCCTCACATAAACATGTTTACATTTAATATAAACACATCAATAATGCCTAAATCTAGCAGCACAACATACCCATCCTACGAATTCGTTTGGGAGCTAAGGACAAGGACATACAAAGGGAACAACCTTAGTTTTCAAGACCTTGAGAATCGTTCGAAGGGAAATACTCTTGGAGAAAGAATACCAGGAGAGAAACCCATACCTTTTGACATTGTTCAAACTTGAAGCTGCTGCCCAAATTTGTCTCCAAAACCACGCCCCAACTCACCTAATGTTCCACCACCAACTCGAAGGAAATCTCCCTTGCCTTAACGTTTTTGATAAACTTGTTTTTCTTAAAACTTTTCGTGTGTTTTACAAGTGTGAAGAATTTTTTTCCAAGTTCCTGTTCCTCACGTTTATTTGGCAGAGAGAACAAGAGAGTTTCTCTTTTGAACGTGGAGAGGTTGTGTTAGACGTTTTAGGAGAGTGTATGCATAGTTTTAGGAGTCTTAATTTAAGACTTAGTCAAAATAGGATTTAATTAAGTTAATACAAATCTTATTTATTTTAATTAATATGTGAAAGGACCATATTACCCTTAAAGAATAGATTTTAATTGATGATTAAATCATCAACTCCTTGCTCCTAGTGGGGCTCGAACCCGAGTGGCACCCCATTTGCGAAATGGGTCACTCCGGGTCGCCCCAATTTGAATTACTCTTTTAATTTAATTAATTAATTAATTTATTAATTCCTCAGGGTATTTACAATATTAACCTTGGCCTGGAAAAAACTATTTTACCCCTGGACCCTCAAAACTTAAAATTTCTTCTTTTAAGTCCGGTAAAGGCTCCTTCGATTAAATCTTTGTTTTCGAGAGCCTCACATGGTTGGTTCCAACCTTTCCAAGCTCAACTAACTCCCCAAGTTAGTTGACTTGGTCGTAGTAAGGCTTCTGAGGTATGGTTCTACGCGTATCAATCCGCGTGAACCTTGGTTTAATTGCAAGTATTCTTGACACCCTAAGTAATTATCTTCTTCATTTTTAGGGTTGTTACATTATCCCCCCCTTAGGAACATTCGTCCCCGAATGACACTACCAATACACATCGTAATGCCAGTCAGATCATAACAAAATCACTATGCACAGTCAACCAATAGCAACAAAATACGGAGAGATAACGAAACATAGACTTAAGAGTAGGAAGCCTAACCTCAAGAGCTGAATAGATGAGGGTAGCGGGATCTCATGTCGGCCTCAGCCTCCCACGTAGCACCCTCAACAAGATGATTTCTCCACAATACCTTCACTGTAGCAATCTCCTTGTTCCTCAACCGCTTGACCTGGTTGTCTAAGATTTCAACAGGTACCTCCTCATAAGACAAGTCTTCACCAACCCCCAAACCTTCAACAAGTAGGATTGATGCTGGATCACCTAGGCACTTCTTCAACATAGAGACATGAAAGACTGGATGAACAGAAGCTAGCTCCGCCGGCAATGCTAACTCATAGGCCACCTCACCCACATGCTGTAGGATCTCATATGGCCCAACATACCTCGGACTCAACTTCCCTTTTCTACGAAATCTCATTACCCCTTTCATAGGTGATATCTTCAAGTAAACCTGGTCACCAACATCAAACTCTAGGGGCCGCTTTCTGTTATCTACATATAACTTCTGCCGACTGTAAGCAGTAGCCAACCGGTCCCCTAATCACTCTGACCTTCTCTAAGGCCTCCTGAATGATCTCTGGACCCAAAATGGATGACTCTCCAACCTCGAACCACCCAACTGTAGATCTACACCTCCTACCATACAGTGCCTCAAACGGTGCCATCCCAATGCTGGAGTGATAGCTATTATTATACGAGAACTCTATCAAAGGCAGATAGTCACCCTAGTTACCTCTGAAGTCGATCACATACGCTCTCAACATGTCCTCCAATGTATGAATGGTGCGCTCTGCCTGCCCATTTGTCTGAGGATGAAAGGCAGTGCTAAGCTTTACCTGCGTGCCCAAGCTCTTCTGGAAGGATCTCCAAAAATGTGAAGTAAACTGAGCTCCTCTATCTGAAATAATAGACAAAGGAATCCCATGCCATCTCACAATCTAATCAATGTAGAGTCTCGCATAAGTAGACTTCACAGGGATAAAGTAGGCAGACTTAGTCAATCTGTCCACAATAACCCATATGGAGTCATGCTGCCTCCTAGTCCTCGGAAGACCAACCACGAAGTCCATATTAATGGCCTCCCACTTCCAAGTCAGAACCTCAATAATCTGAGTCAGACCGCCAGGCTTAAGATGATCTGGCTTGACCTGCTGACAATTAGGACACTTGACCACATATTCTGCAATGTCCTTCTTCATGCCATCCCACCAATAAATCTGCTTAAGATCATGATACATCTTGGTGGAACCTGGATGTATGGAATATCTCGAACCATGGGCCTCTGCAACAATACTAGTCCGTAAGTCATCCACATCTGGTACACACAGCCTGTCTTGATACCTAAGTATGCCATCACCTCCCAAAGCGAAAGACTCATTCATCTTCATCAGCACTGAGTCCTTCAGCTCCATCAACACAGGATCTAGATGCTGACCCTTCTTGACTTCAACTACAAAGGATGATTAAGAACTAGGATGAACTAAAACATCCCCACTAGTAGAGTCAACCAATCGCACACCCAGTCTGGCCAGTCTGTGTACATCCTTCACCAGCTCCTTCTTCTCATCCTCAACGTGGGCTATACTTCCCATGCTCATCCTACTCAAAGCATCAGCTACAACATTAGCCTTACCTGGATGGTACTGCACATTCATATCATAATCCTTCAACAGCTCCAACTATCTCCGCTGACCTAGATTCAACTCCCTCTGAGTGAACACATACTGGAGACTCTTGTGGTCTGTGAATACATCCAAATGCACTCCATACAAGTAGTGCCTCCACAGCTTCAGTGCAAACACCACAGCTGCCAACTCCAGGTCATGAGTGGGATAACTCTTCTCATGAACCTTGAGCTGTCTGGACGCATAGGCTATAACCTTACCAACCTACATAAGAACACAACCCAAACCAACCCTAGATGCATCACAATAAACAGTGTAATTCTCATCACACTTAGGGAAAGTAAGAACCGGGGCTTAAGTGAGTCTGTCCTTGAGCTCCTGGAAACTCTTCTCACAAGTCTCCGTCCATTCAAACTTGGCTTTCTTCTTAGTCAAAGCTGTCAATGGGGCAGCAATGGAAGAAAAGCCCTCCACAAACGTGCGGTAGTAACCAGCCAACCCCAAAAAGCTACGGCTGTCACTGGGAGTAAGAGGCTTTGGCCAGTTCTTCACAGCCTCAGTCTTTCTGGGATCCACCTCTACACCCTGATCGGACACCACATGACCCAGGAAGGTCACTAATCTCAGCCGAAATTCACATTTGCTGAATTTGTCATACAACTAATGTTGTCTAAGTACCTGCAAGGTTAGTCTCAAATGCTGTTCATGTTTTTCCTTGGTCTTAGAGTAGATGAGAATGTCTTAAATGAACACTATGACGAAAGAATCAAGGTATTCACGGAAGACCCTATTCATAAGATCCATAAATGCAGAAGGTGCATTCGTGAGACCAAATGACATGACTAGGAACTCATAGTGACCATAACGGGTACGAAAGGCTGTCTTTGGGATATCTCCATCCCTAACTCTAAGCTGATGGTACCCTGAACGAAGATCAATCTTAGAGAAGAAACTATACCCTTGGAGCTGATCGAACAAATCATCTATTCTGGGAAGTGGATACTTATTCTTTATAGTGACTTTGTTGAGCTACCGATAATCGATACACATTCTAAGGGTTCCATCTTTCTTTTTCACAAACAACACTGGAGCGCCCCAAGGGTATATGCTCGGCTGAATGAAACCCTTGTCAGTGAGATCTTTTAACTGCAGCTTCAACTCTTTGAGTTCAGCTGGAGCCATTCTGTAAGGAGTAATTGAAATTGGTTTAGTATCGGGTTCTAAGTCGATACCAAAATCAATCTCTTGATGGGGAGGGACTCCAGGCAAATCATCAGGAAATACATCTAGGAACTCACTCACTACCGGCACTGAGTCTATGGAAGGAATGTCATAATCTAGATCATTAACACTCACAAGATGACATAATAACCCCTTGGACATCATTTTATTGGCCTCTAGGTTCGAAATCAAGAGGTTAGGACGACTCGAGTTGTACCCCTCCCAGACTAGCTCCTCTTCATTAGGGAAACAAATCTCACCACTCTCCTACGATAGTCCAAGCAAGCATAACAACTCTGAAGCGAGTCCATGCCAAGAATAACATCAAAATCATGCATGGGTAACTCAACCAAGTCTGCACACATAGTCTTAACACTTATCACTATTGGGCAACCCTTGTATACTCTATCAGTTCTTACATTTTCTCCTAAAGGTGTACTAACTACTATAGGATCATGCAGAACTTCGGGGAATATCTCAAAAGTGAGAGCAAGCAAAGGAGTTACAAAGGAAAGCGTAGACCCTGGATCAAGTAAAGCATAAACAGAAGTTGAGAATACTTGCAGCATACCTGTGACCACATCAGCGGACTTCTCCTACTCCTCCCTGCCCTTCAGGGCATAGAATCTGTTCCGCTTAGGAGGCTCGGCTGCTGCTGCACCCTGTGGATTAGGCCTAGGCTGAGCATTACCTCCATCCTGACCTCTGTTCTGTGGGCAGTCTCTAGCCATGTATCCACTCTTACCGCAACCGAAATAGGCATTAGTGCCCTGTATGCACTCTCTACTGTGAGCTCGACCACGCTTAGCACAATTCTTTTTAAGACGCTGCATCTCACCTCCATTGCCCTTCTTGGGCTAAGGTCTGCCTCCTCTAGGTGTTGTACTCCTCTGAAAGTTTGAGTTCCCAGAACTCTGTTGCCCCTTCTTGAACCTGGGCTGCTCACGGACGCCAAAATTGTTTTTGTGGCCTCCATGGCTGGGACCTTCCTGATCTTGAGGCTTAGGCCTCCTAGAATCACGAACACCCCTCCTTTTACGGTTGTCCTCTACCTGCTGGACATGCACCATCAACCTGGAGAGGTCCATATTATCATGAAGCATCGCAGACCGACACTCTTCCTCTAGATCTCCATTGATTCGTGTCAGGAACCAGCTCATCTCATCCCTGCTGTTAGACACAAGGGAAGTAGCATACATGGATAATTTCAACAAAACTCAGTATTCTCCTCATTATTGCTATTAAATACTAGAGAAAGTAACATACCTTGATAGCTTAACAAACTTCAGGGAATACTCCCTAACTGTCATAGAGCCTTGCTTAAGGTTGATGAACTCCTCAACCTTGGATTCCCTCATCTCTCTGGGCAAGAATCTCTCTAGAAATGCTGTCTTGAACAGCTCCCAAGTGACTGGTACTCCACCCAAAACTCGGCTATCTTCCCACATCTTGCACCAAGTCTGTGCAACATCCTTGAGCTAATAGGAAGACAGCTCAGCATTCTCAGTATCTGTTGCCCCCATAGCCACTAGAATCTTATACAACTCATCCACAAACTCCTGGGGATCCTCTGCAGTCCTAGACCCTGTGAAAATAGGAGGATTCATCCTCGTAAAATACCTCAGCCTGTCAGCCATACTACGAACCAGTGGGTTCTGCCTCTGAATATCCTGCTGTTTGACCTGGGCAGTCATAGCCTGGGACTGCATAGTAATGGCCTGTGCCATCTGGGCCAAATATGCCCTCACCTCAGCATCAGTCAACCCAGCTGGGTTAACTGGCACAGCCACTACTTCAACTGGAGCCTGGGGTGGAACTCGGTTTCCCCCAGCAGCTGCTCCTCATCTCCTCTGACCAATAGCCCTCCAAGTGTTCATTCTCTGAAAATAACAAAAATTGATGTTAGACACGCTCATAACACCAACAAATAAAACTTTAGGAGAAGCACGATAATATCAGAAAAAGGGAAGTTTTCCTACGCATCATGCAGTCTCTAATTCAGGATAGTGGTGCACTTCACTACCATGACTTAGAAACTACTCAATATGGTTGATGTGAACTCATTATCATCGGAATTTAACCTAGTGCTATTATACCAACTTTTCATGACTAGAATCTAGACCCAGACGAGACCGGCGTCGTTGACCTCTCAGAGGTCGCAGACAAGCCTACTTACGTCATTAATACTTCATCTAGGTGAATTTTAGCGAAAAATTTGAAACTTTTTGTTTCCTTAACATACTTGTTAAACATCCTTATCATTTCATAATTGTTCACCATCAACCATCTAACATTAAGAAATAAGCAACTAAAAGAAATAGTCTAATAAGTATTAAGTGTATAATTGCCAAAATGGCACCAATACAAAGTCTGAATAAAAATAGGAAAGAAACTCTAGTGGAACATGCTCCACTAGCTCAACTCTTAAACTAACCTAGAATGTAAAACAGTAGTATCCTCGAAAGCATGAGGACCTACCAACTCCGGACGAATGATGGACGTCCGGATAACTGCAACAATTATCCTGTAGCTCTATCGCCCACCTGCGCCTGCACCTAAAATAATATTGTTGTATAGGGTTAGTACACACTTGTACTAAGTATGGGTATATGCAACCACACACCACGGACATGCATGAGAAAGAATAGCTCTTTCCTAACAACATGATTTTTTGAAGTCAAGTCAGTGGACTTGCCAAATTGAGATTACGAAAGTTAGTGAACTTTCCAAATTGGGTTAGGAAGGTCATGCCATGAGAATAACATGCATCATTATAAATATCGTATTGCACACAACACATGTCATCTTTATATAGCATATATCATAGCACATAACATATAACACATAGCTTCTTTTATATCGTTCATTCATATGCCATGAGACCTTGGAATCGTGGACTTGACATTAACACTTTCCAAAATGAGGCTCAACATATGGGACCTAAACTAGGGAGTCTTCATGAGCAAACACAGAGTCTGCTTCATTCATTCATACGTACTTCTTTTCATTTCATTCATAGATCAGTGTGAACACCAGCTATACCTAGGATGTAGTTTAAGACTTTCATCGAGTTTGCTGTGCAATGATCAGGAATAACCTAATGGCATTACCTGAGTCTAGATCACCTCTTGATTATCCTATCCCAACACCTTCGGTATCATTCATTTCTTTATGTACTTCATTTTAGGTTGGCCTCATTCATTCATTGGGAACTTTAACTTTAACCGACATAGATCATGTGAGCATCATGAAATCCAGTGTCTCCCCCACACCGAAAAGAGGTTAAATCACCGGCCAAAGTGACCCAATAACATGCTAGTGTACATGGGAATTTAACCCCGCCAGATCCCTATATTGGCAGTATAGGTTCAAAGACTAGGAGATGTATGGAGACCCATACCCGGCAAGCCGAACAGTCTCATCTCATGAGAGTTACGTGAACCTTCGCCCTTCCCGAAAGAAGGCATCACCGCTCATAGCTAGTCTATCGGTGCTCAGTATAAAGTTCCATTACATTCATCTCATACGTCATGGAAGTTGTCTTCTAGCATGAGGACATCATAGCTCATTAGATGATTTCTCATCTCATCATTCGTATTAAGTGTGTTAAGCTCAATACTTTCATTAGAGTGTTCATAGAGACTGGTCTCTTCATTATCTTACACTCTCATAGGTGAGTATGTATTGGTAACATTAACTTAGGCTCATTTGAGATTGCTCTCATCATTTACATTAGCCTCATATTATATTGTCACCACATTCTTCATCATTAGCACCTTTGTTTTTTTCTTAGTTACTCACCTCTTATTATGTGAATGTTCATTTCATCATTTCATAGTTCATCTCATCATATGCCAATATACTTGGCCACTTAGTGTATCTTACACTCATACTTACCCTCCTAGGGTTCATCATTTCATTACATACATCTTAGGTTCACTTATTTTTGAACGTATGTTAGACTTATGTGTCTATACATACAAGTCATGGGGCTTCATTCATAGTTCGCTAAGTGATTCTTACTTTCCTAAGATTATGTAGTACAAGACTTATGTATTTTGTATGTATGCCAAGATCTTGACTTTTGATCTAAGTAGATGGCATTATTCTTGGATGTTTTACTCACGTATGACTTATATATCAATACGAAAGTTTGGGCAAGAAAACCCAAATCTTGAATCACTTTGATATCATTTATATTTTTCATTGATTTTATTTCTAATATTCATAACATTAGAACTCTAAATTAAATCTCAACATTTACATTGAAGGATTAAATTTTCTATTTTAATTTTACTCTTATTTAACCGAAGGGTTGGTGGTTCGAACCCCCACAATCCCTTTTTAATTTTTGTTAGTCTTTTGTTGCCCATTCTTGCCTAAACCAAGAGGTTGTGGGATCAAACCCCCACAGCCTCTTTGATTTTTAGTATTAAATTCGTTGAGATAGGGAGGTTGTGGGTTCCAACCCCCACAGCTCCCCCTTATTTTTGTTTTAATTTTGCTGAGGAGGCTGTGAGGTTGTGGGTTCGAACCCCCACAGCCTCTATCTTTATTTTAATTAATTGGGAGAGTGGCAGTGAGGTTGTGGGATCGAACCCCCACAGCCTCACTTCATTTCTTAATTAATTTTGCCTCTATCTTCAGCCTTGAGGTCGTGGGTTCGATTCACACGCCTCGCTTTTTTACTTTTTCCTTATTTTCTCTTCTTTCGTGCGTACCTGGAGGTCGTGGGTTCGAATCCCACGCCTCCCATTTATTTGTTAATTAATTTTCTCCTTTTTCTCCCCACAGATCGCGAGTTCGATTCCCCCAAGCCCCATTTCCCTCTTTTTTTTTTGCGAAAACAGTAGCTGGGATCGAATCCCCTTAGCCCCCATTTCCCTTTTCCTTTGTCTCGCAAACCAGTACCTAAGGGGTTCGATTCCCCTTAGCTCTTCACGTTTTTTTTTCTTTCTTTTTCAACTTCTTTAACATGTGAGGTCTTGGGTTCAATTCCCATTGAACTCACTTATTTTATTTTACTTTAAAAACCCAGAATTTGACATTATTGAAGGGTACAAAAATCTGGAAAATGTTAGTCCTCCTTCAACTCATTTTTAGGAGTATTTTTCATAAGTTTAGTTGGCTAAAAGATGGTTATTTCAATCCACTATATTTCATGGTAATGAACATCACATTGTACACACCTTGCACACATAAAATTCACAAGAAATACATGAATTATACAACCCCAAAACAGTGGCCAAAGCCACTGTCCACGAGCACACACACACACCAACTTTTCGGTCACATTTTGAATATCGTTTTCGTAATTTCCCTCACATAAACATGTTTACATTTAATATAAAAACATCAATCATGCCTTAATCTAGCAGCACAACATACCCATCCTACGAATTCGTTTGGGAGCTAAGGACAAGGACATACAAAGGGAACAACCTTAGTTTTCAAGACCTTGAGAATCGTTCGAAGGGAAATACTCTTGGAGAAAGAATTCCAGGAGAGAAACCCATACCTTTTGACGTTGTTTAAACTTGAAGCTGCTGCCCAAATTTGTCTCCAAAACCAAGCCCCAACTCACCTAAAGTTCCACCACCAACTCGACGGAAATCTCCCTTGCTTTAACGTTTTTGATAAACTTGTTTTTCTTAAAACTTTTCGTGTGTCTTCAAGTGTGAAGAATATTTTTCCAAGTTCCTGTTCCTCACGTTTATTTGGCAGAGAGAACAAGAGAGTTTCTCTTTTGAACGTGGAGAGGTTGTGTTAGACGTTTTAGGAGAGTGTATGCATAGTTTTAGGAGTCTTAATTTAAGACTTAGTCAAAATAGGATTTAATTAATTTAATACAAATCTGATTTATTTTAATTAATACGTGAAAGGACCATTTTACCCTTAATGAATAGATTGTAATTGATGATTAAATCATCAACTCCTTGCTCCTAGTGGGGCTCGAACCCGAGTGGCACCCCATTTGCGAAATGGGTCACTCTGGGTCGCTCCAATCCGAATTGCTCTTTTAATTAAATTAATTAATTAATTTATTAATTCCTCAGGGTAATTACAATATTACCCTTGGCCTGGAAAAGACCATTTTACCCCTGGACCCTCAAAAGTTAAATTTCTTCTTTTAAGTCCGGTAAAGACTCCTTCGATTAAATTTTTGTTTTCGAGAGCCTCACATGGCTGGTTCCAACCTTTCCAAGCTCAACTAAATCCCCAAGTTAGTTGACTTGGTCGTAGTAAGGGTTCTGAGGTCTGGTTCTACGCGTATCAATCCGTGTGAACCTTTGTTTAATCGTAAGCATTCTTGACACCCTAAGTAATTATCTTATTCATTTTTAGGGTTGTTAGAGAAAATTCTCTATTGAGCCCAATTCAATCTCCAATTTCAACCAGTTTTAAAACATTTTATTAAGATATATTCCTATATTGAATGTATAAATTATTATCTATTTAACATCTTTTGGGATTTATCCGTTCATTTGTTACTTTTTTAACAAAAAATTCTTCAGTAAAAATTCAAATTGTGATTATAAAAGTTAAATATGAATACGCTAAATTATTGAGATTAATCGGGTCAAATTAGGCGGGTCAAGACCCAAACCGTTTTTAACCCATTTGAGCCCAAAGTAAACTTGACCTGCCCCGATTTCTATTCAACCCATTTTAATATTTCCAAATTCAACCCAACCCGCCTATTTGACACCCCTAAGTGAGAACAATCCTTTCACTTTAGAAACACTAGCAAGTGAGTAAGCCTTTCACTTTAACAATTCATTATAATCATGAGAAATACCTTTCAATTATATAAAAATCATACCATAACATACATACATACCTCATAGATAATTCAAGTGTATAGGTTTTAAGGATGAGAAAACCATGTCATCAACACCGCTAGAACACACTGGATATAGCATCATTACTATCTAAGTATTTCAGTTTTCATATATGAGTTTATAAAAACAAACATTCATACCTTCTTGCCCTTCTTGGAACTTCATACTTCAATCACCCAACAATGCATAATTAATAGATAAAATAATGGAATTCATGAAGTAACAACACGATCATCAATATAAACAATTGAAATATTAATTTTCTTCAACAAATTCACCATATCAAATTCAAGATTCATAAAATTGGGGAAGAACATGGATCCAAGGGAATTCCAAGTGAACAACAACAATTGCCCATCATTATACACCTAAACAACCTTAAATGATATTAATACATCGCAATTGATTCATAATTTTTTTTTCAAAGAAGACCCATGTGTAGAGAAAAACCCTAGATTTTGGGGTATTTTGAAAACATCTTCGAAGGGACCTCTTGGGTAAATGAATCCAAAGAGTGAAAAAAATCATACCTTAATGAAGACATAGCCAGGAAATTGAGTAGAAAACTTGGAGGATTGAACTTCTTCTTTAAGCTTCAATGTCCTTCAATGGAGTTCTTAGAAGAGAGAGTTTGTGAGAGAAGTTGAGTTTTGAGTTGTGTCTTGGGAGTTTAGTTAGAATGACTTGGGTTCTTATATTTAGGATTATTTAGGTAATTAACTCACTAACACCCCTTTAAACCCTAATTAAATAACTAACTCGTAATAAGACCCAAACAGAAAAGTGAAAACTCACTTACTTGGTAGTGACTTATGACCACGCCCTACAGACAGTATGTGGTGTTACGGCTTGTCCTACATGTAGTAGGTCTTGTGAGAGGGGGGGGGGGGTAAATTATAAGGCTTGCTGGTAAGACTAAGTCTCAACCCACGAGCCTCACTTACGTGGCGTAAGCTCAGTGACGGCTCATCAATGCCTCCATAGGTCAAGCTAGAGCTTTGGATGGAGTCTAATAGCCTAAAAAGGTTTTAAATTGTGTATATACACCTAAACTCATGTAATTAA
Source organism: Solanum sitiens (assembly GCA_016801875.1). Taxonomy (NCBI): domain Eukaryota; kingdom Viridiplantae; phylum Streptophyta; class Magnoliopsida; order Solanales; family Solanaceae; genus Solanum; species Solanum sitiens. The sequence goes on along the minus strand of JABWTJ010000686.1, from coordinate 33,104 downwards.
CTTGGTTAGGATGTATCAGAGTCTAAGTTTCAAAGAAATACCATGATGTCCGGAGACTTGTTAAAATGATCTAGTGCGCCTTAAGGTCTTACAAGGGGTTTGGAGAGTCGTATGAGGGCTAAATTTTGTAAAAATGCTTAGAATACATAATAGTACGTTTTTAGGTTTAAAACGTCTTGTAAGACTTCCCAAGGACAACCCTAAGGGTCCTTGAGGAGAACCAAAATAATTGACCCAAAAGCTGTCAAAAAGCAGCAAGCAAACCACGAGAGCATTGATGCCCCGTCAATGGACTCACATCTCGTCAATGGAGGTCATGAGTCCATATGTAAAAATATGGAGCATTTGCTGCATTTTACCACTCTGTGAACAAAAGGACAGAGTGAGAGGACGTTCCGTTCATGGATTGACGTACCGTCGATCATGGGCATCGATTGGTTCTGCACACTAGTGCAAGGACATGGCGAAGCCAATGATGGTTTGGTAAATTCAACCCTTGGTCATTTGAATAAAGGGACGATTTTAATTAGTTATTTTAGGTATTTTAAATGATTTTAACACATAAAACATGTCTTTCCACCTCATAATCTCATAACCCCCAAAAGGCTCCCATTTCTCTATAGATTCTCTCACTACACAAAGACTCCATTGAAGGATATTAGAGCTCCAAGAAAAGGATCAATTATCAAAGTTTTCAAACAATTTCGTGGCTAGGTCTTCATTAAATTAGGGATTCTCTCACACTTGGAATTCCTTTCCCCAAGGGGTACCTTCAAAGGTGTTTTCAAAATCTCCCATAATCTAGGGGTTTTCTCTACATATAGGTTTCCTTCCAGAACGAAATTTTTAATCAATTATGATGAAATATGATTATTTAGGGTTGTTTAGGTGTATAATGATGGGTAATTATTATCGATCACTTGAAATTCCCTAAGACCCATGTTTTCCCCAATTTCATAAATCTTGGATCTTGTTTAGTGATATAGTTTAAGATGATGAATATATCAAATATTATATTGGTGTTAATTGTATTACTACTTCATGAATTGCCTTGCATTATGTATTGTTTGTGTTTTGACCTAATTCCTTAAGAACCCATGGATGTTCCTCTTCTCTTAACCTTAACTCATGAATTATGTTGATTAACGATTAGAGGTAATGTGATTGAGTATGTTCTTGCATTATTGACTATTGTATGATGATGATGATTGATTTGATAGGTAAAGATTATTGATTTGGGGATGATGTCTTGAAAGAGTTTGTTGGAGGCCATTGGTAAGATCTTCAAGGTTAGGAATATGTTATTGTAGTATTGTTGGTCTACCTTTGGTAATATTTATCACTTGTAGTATAATGTGATGATGTTATGAATATGTTTGTATGATAAGAATGTGATGAATTGTGAGATGGCGATAGGTGTACTATTATGTGGGGTTGAAGGTAATTTCTATGTAGACCTTATGACTATGTTATGAATTATTGTTCTCACATGATGTTTGGTTGTGATGAAAGGACTTTCTCATCGTAAAACCTATGATCTATGGACATGTTATATGAGGGGTTAAACTCTTAAATCCTATACTACGAATCAATGCTAAAGAAGACTTTAAGACACTACAAAAAGGAAATTTGGCTTAGCACATCGTGAACTTCACAATGAGACGTGTTCCTTCACAAAGAAAGGGAGGTTCACACTAGTTTCTCTCATGAGGTGGAAACTACAATGCTAATTAGCATAAAGAGGGTTTCTAGTAACGAAATCCCTATTCCTTAAACATGTGCTCCCATGGGACCCGTAGATAGTGGATCCACCTTGATGATATATTAATATATATGTCTTACCTTGGCAAGTAGGATGCCCTCCTTTCGGTGACACCGGATTCCATGTTAGCTTACCTGGTCTATGTCGTTTATGGAAAAGTTTCCTGAAAGTTAAAATGAAGGAATGAAAGTAAAAAGATGAGCACCAACCAATACTACTTAAGAGGTGTTACTTAGTTTAGGTAAGGGTATTAGACTTTACCAATATATTGCACAAACGGAACTTGAGGGGAATTCTAGGGTGAGTTCTTGATGTATATATGTCATTAAATATATGCATGATGGTGGTCTCATATGACATGTATGATGTTTGTTTCACTTGATATACATGATATTGGTCTAAATTGTTATGCATGTTGTTGAATATACTTGTTATGATGATGTATGAGGTAAAAGACCATGCTTATGATCTCTTTGTTGGTTTACTTGGTTTATGTTGGGTTATGGGGCTTCACATACACATTACACTAGTGGACTTGGATTGGGGTTATGAATAAGGTCTTGTGATGTATTGATGAAATGGACTATATATGTGAAATGTTGACTATGGCTTTATTATGATGTTACTGTTGAACATGAATATGAATATGTTTTATTGTTGTTGTAATGTGGACTTGTATATGTTCTTGGAATGTGCATAAAGGCTTTTAAACTGAACTTAGCATGCTTATAACAAAATGTCCCTTTGTGCATCTTTTCAAATGTTTTACTTGCATATGTTTCATACTTAGTACATGTGGTTTGTACTAACTAATATCTCTTCTATTTATATATAAATGTAGGTTCGGGTCATTGAAGTGATTCAAGGCCATTTTCTCAAGAATCTAGGATTGTTTCCCAATTTGGTGAGTCTTCAAGTCCGAGGACAAAATCCTATGATTTTAGCTTTATTGTTTTTCTTCTATTAAAATACATTATTCTATTTCTCCTATCTCACGTACTATGGTATATTAATTTTATAAGACTTGTAATTATGTAAGGGCTAAGTCCCAATTCTCATACTCTTTTGTTTAGATGGCTATGTAAAACAAGATAGTTCTACTTTCTTTATATGTGAAGTGAGATTGAACTTCAAGCGAAAAATTCTTAAATTTTCCTCTTTTATTCTATCTATGATGCAATGATGAACGTGTAGGGCTAGATTAAGACCTCTTCTAGGTCGACGATGTCGGATACATCTTATGGGGTACTCCCGGGTCGTAACAATAACCCAAACCTACTCAAGAAGCGTCACAATACACAACAAACCCCTCGGTACCCTCCGGTAAGGTCACCACTGTAGCAGTGGCAAACTTATCTTTCAACTCTTGGAAGCCTTTCTCACAAGATTCTGTCCATTCAAACCTAACTTTTTTAGGGTTAGGTTAGTGAAGGGAGAAGCGATAGATGCAAATCTGTCAATAAATCATCTATAATACCTGGATAAACCAAAGAAACTTCGAATATCAGTGGGAGTTAGAGGTTTAGGCCAATTCTTAAGTGCTTTCATATTTTTCGGATCAACCTCTATACCCACAATATACACGATGTAACCAAGAAAAGCAACCAATCTTAACTAAAATTCACACTTACTATGTTTAGCAAAGGGTTTTTGCTCGTTGAGGACTTGCAATACTATCCTCAAATGACCCACATGTTCATCGTCACTCTTGGAATATACCAAGATATCATCAATGAAGACAATCACAAATGAATCAAGATAATTCTGAAACACACTATTAATAATGTCCATGAGAGCCCCGGGGGCATTAGTTAGACCAAAGGAAATGACTAGAAACTCATACTGACCATACCTTGTTCGGAAAGTTGTTTTAGGAATGTTAACTTTTCTAACACTAAGTTGGTGATACCCCGACCTCAATAAATCTTCGAAAAGTAACTTTTCCCTTTGAGTTGGTCAAACAAATCATCAATTATAGGGAATGGATACTTATTCGTTATAGTGACCTTGTTCAATGGTCGTTAGTCAATAAATATTCTAACAAACCTGTGTTTGTTTTTGACAAATAACACCAGAGCACCCCATGGAGATATGATTGGTTGTACAAAACCCTTGTCTAGTAAAACCTTGAGTTAAGCCTTTAATTCCTTCAACTCAGCCGGGGCCATCCGATAAGGAGGGATTGAAATAGGTTGTGTATCCGGTAATAAATCAATGCTGGAATCTATTTTTTGTTCGGGACAAATTCCGGGAAATTCATCGGGAAAGACTTTTGAAAATTCCTTCATTACGGGGACCGACTCTAATGGAGGAGCCTCGGACCCAGGGTCCTAGACACTCACAATATGATAGAGACATTCTTTAGAATTGATTTGACAATCTTTTAGACATGAAACAATTTGACCTCTAGGGATTGAGTTTCCCCCTTTCCACTCAAAAACTGGTTCGTTAGGAAATTGGAATTTAACTACCTTTGTTCTAAAATCAATAGAAGCAAAACAAGCATGCAGTCAATCCATCCAAAAAATAACATCAAAGTTCAACATATCAAGTTCTATCAAATCAAACAATGTGATTCTATTTGGGCAATGAAATGAGACAACCATTACAGACTCTTCTAGCAACCACGAAATTACCCACCGGGGAAGAAACCAAAAAGGGTTCATCTAAGACTTCGAGAAGCATAAAAAATTGCATAGCCACTAAAGGAGTTACATAAGAAAAAGTGGCACCGGATCCAACAATGCATAAACATTAATTGAAAATACGGTCAATGTACCGGTAACAACTTCCAGATAGCTCTCTTGATAACCTCGGGATTGGAGAGCATAAAAGTGATTCTTCTTAGGAGCATCGGGATTCATACCACTTGCTTGTTCATTATTTTTCCCCTTCTTTCAGCCTTCAAAATAGGGTAGACCCTCTTCATATAGCCACTCTTACCACAACTTAGCAATTACCTGTGCCAACTAGGCACTCGCCTTCATGTTTTCTACCACACTTTGAACAAATAAACTTCTTAACATAAGAACCACCACTTTTTTCCTCTTGAGGCTTGGGGGTAGACATTTTACCTTCGTTGACCCTTAAAGTGTTAGGAGGACCTTGGTTAGAAAACCTCTTTTTAAACCTTGGCTTATCTTAAAGATCAAATCTAGCCTTGGAAGAATTTCGATATTTGGGCCTTTTCCTCTTCAACTCCCTACCAACTTTCTAAAGATTTTGCTCCTCAATTTGTTCGGCATGAACAATGAGATGGGATATGTCCATGCTAGGAATCAATATAGCCAACCTACATTCATTAACACAATGTCGAATAACCCCATAACAAATTTATTCATCTTAACCCTAGAATCTGCCACCATAATAGGAGCATGTTTTAATAGTTGAGTGAACTTGAGGCTATACTTCTTCACACTCATACACCCTTGACGAAGATTTATGAACTCTTACAGTTTACTCTCTCTTAATTTGAAGGGGAAAAACCTATCTATGAAAGTCGTCTTGAATGATGCCCAACTAACTAGACCTTCTCTAACAAGACTCTCCTCCTTCCATTGTTCATACAAAACTTGAGCCACATCTTTGAATTGATAGGAGACTAGTTCCGCCTTTTCTTGAGAAGACACACCCATAGAATCTAGTAGTTTGAACACTCATCAATGAACCCTTGCGGATCCTCCCCCACTTTGGATCAAAGAAAGTAGGGGGATTCATCCTTGTCAAATCCCTAACCTAGAAACGGTAGTTCTAGCATTGGGGTTCATTTGCACCCTAGTGTCCCTAGCAACTTTAGTGGTGAACGGTTGAGTCAAACTATGAATAGCCGCCCTTATCTCATTATTAGACATAGCCCCTTCTTCAATAGGAACTTTGAGGGTTTTTAGGATCTTGAGGGGGAACTGCCTCACTCGCATTCTCCTTATCAGTCTTCCTAGCATTGTTCCTTCTTGTATTCATTTCCTATAAGAACAAGATAAATATTAGAATAAAGGACTATATAGAGTTAAGACTCTTAGGCACAACTAAGGAATAACAAAAGAGTAAAAGTTCCTATACATCTCATAACCTCTCATTCATAAGTGTGGAACAATTCACACCCATGAACAAGACTCTAGTCGACGTGGTATTTCGTCCTTGTCCTCGAAGAGGTCTTAGACAAGCCCTTATTATTCGTCATAGCATGTATCATAGAATTAAAATGCGGAAAATTAAAACATTTACTTTGGAAGTTCAACTTTGCTTCATATATGAAAATAGAAACCAACTTCGTCACAACATACCATCTAAAGATAGAAGTTTAGAAATTTGGGACTTAGCCCTTACACAAATAAGGAGTCTAGAAATGGGAAAGTACGACAATGTCTTCACACATAAGCAAAGAACTAAAAGCTAGAACATAAGGGTCTTGTCCTCGGACTTGAGGAATCACAAACTTGGAGAATCAATTCCAAGTATCTTTGAGAAATAGCCTTGAATCCTCAACGACCCGAGCCTATATTGTTTGGGAAAAGGGAAGAAAATATGGGTTAGTACATCATACTTAGTAAGTATGGCTCTTATGCATAAAAAGCGTTGAAACATGAATAAGAGGACATTTTAGTAAAAACATGCATTTTATCAAGTAAACCAAATATTCACATAAGTTAAGCATCATAAGCCAACCCAACATAAAAGCATCCCAACTTTTAGACAACCCAAGCAATACTTGTGCAATGCAAATAATAGTATCTCATAACCCTATCCAAAGCTAAGTACCACATTAAACAACCTACTTCATACATACAATTATAATCTCATAATTCATGATGACTTGCCATCTTCAAAAAGATCACACATAAGTTAACATACATAAATCGTAATCAATATAATAACAAAAGAACACTACTAGAACCACCTCTTAGGATCTCACAAGTGCAATGTGTAAGAGATGCACCCTCCCTAACACTATGTAGAAACCCCTCAAGAAAGCCCTAGTAAGAGTTCATACATTTCCATTATTCATTTACTTTTACAATAGGGAACGAAGTTGCAATAATCGATATTAGACTATGTGAGCTACATAGAATCTGTTGTTCCCACAGCGAAATGAGAGGGTCACTTGCCTAAGGTGTAACCTTTCGTACATAGCTATCTAGATTGATCCACTAAGCTTGAGTTCTATGTGGGCACATAGTTAAGGGTCAAGGAGATTGTTACTAGGTCATGCTGTATTTTACAGCTTTTAGGACTTTCCCTTGGGTCCTCCTCAAAGACCCTTGGGGGGTCCTATGGGTCATGATTTGACGATTAGGTTGTAATCCCCTAAAAATGAACTAGGTTGAACTAGAGACTAACATGTGTTTCATGAGTTTATAAGGTCTTAAATGATCAATTATAGTGTTAGAAGTCAGTGTGTTGAGTTTGGAAGAGTTTAGAAGTGAAACGTCCAAGAACGTCCTTGACGTTCGAAAGTTAGCCTTTAGACGTGCTAGTGTTCCCTAGTGTGTCTTGGCATGTTTTATGTGTTGTTTGGAGTTAAAATTTATAGTGTAGGTTCCTAACATGTAGAAGAATGTGTTTAAGGTTGAAACGTCTGGGCACGACTCCCCAAGGACTGCCCTAGGGGTCCTTGAGGAGGACCCAACCTTGAGCAAGCAAGTTGCCGAAGGCAGCAACCAATTAGGCATATAGGGAAACAGTTTGTGTCATGGACTTGGTTCATCAAGGACCAGATTTAAGTTTGCATCGCGGTACACAGCGCGGAATCCACTTTCTCGGAATTTATTTTCAAAAATCATGTGGGAGAAGCTCCGCGTCGAGGACTTATTTCCCGACAATAATTCCAAAAATTTAAGTTAAGTTTGACTTGTCTAAAAAGGTCCAACTGATGTGGGGGTATTTTGGGTACTTTGGGAGTCGATTATAGACAGTTTTTAGTCATATTTCACCCTTTTCCCAAGTGAAAAGCCCAATACCCAATAAGAAATCTAAAATCCAAAACCCCCTTCTCTTCCAAATTCTCTCAAACTTTCATTGGAGGGAAAACTCAAGTTGAAGCTAGAAGGTGAATTCTCAAGTGTTTTGTTTTCCAAATTGACTGGTATTTTCTTAAATTAAGGTATGGGTTTTCATCCTTGAATCCTCTTATATTAAAGGATCCAATTTCGAGTGGTTTCCAAAGATGATCAAAACATGAAATCCTCTATTTTGAATTCTATCCATGGGTTCTTGCATAAATGGTTTTGGCTTAAGTTAATGTAAATTGACTATGAGTATCCCTATCTAAGGGTAGCCTTGAGGGTTTCCTAGGTAGGCTTGGACAGGGTGTATGGGCACTCTCTTTATGTCTTACTTAGGTGAATGTTAGAGTAACCTTAGGTGGTGAGTTAATGTAATTATAACAGAACAATCTTACCTTAGATAATTTTAAGGATTGTTTAGGTAGGCTTGAAGAGGGTTTGTGGGTGGTATCTTCTTGTCTTACTTAAGTAAGTCTTAGGATAACCTTGGTAGGAGTATTATATGCTTATATGGTTTGAAGTGATGTTAATACTATATTGTGGTTTAATTGGAATATGTCATATATGTGAAGTTTATGTTAAAAGTGGTTCTTATACATGTGTTGTGCAATTTCCCTCAAAAGAGCATGTTTTATACAAATGTCCTCTTATAATGGTTTGATTGCATGTCACCATACTTGGTTGTAATATACTAATTCGATAAATGTGTTTTATCTCGAAAGGTGTACCCGGCATTTGAGAGGAGTTCTTTGAAGTGAGGCTTGGAAATTAACATTCATTCAAGTAAGTTGTGGTATGTCTTCAATTGAATCGAGAACATATCTATGTTTAGCTTTATGTTTCAATAACATTGTAATAGACTTGGATATTTTCTATTTTGTTGATATATGGGTTGTGACCCAAGATATTCGTGAGTCTAAGATGGCGACAATGAGACTTAGTATTTCCTATGTTTTTCTATAAAGAGATTTTTAAGATGATGTCCTGAAAAGTCTTAATTCCACACTAATTTTCATATATATTAGCAATGAATGATGTCTATGGGCTTGTACAAGACATCCGAGAGGTCGAGTACGCCGTGTGACAATTTGAGGATACCATTTCTTTTATGGTATACCCTCTGGTCGTTACATATGTACTAGAACCCTAGTACTAGATTAGGGAAGTTGTTTTAGGACTTTTAACTTACGTTTTAAATTCATTAGGTTACAATACTACAATTTAGGCTCTAACATAGGTCATTAGATTTCCCGGGTGTTACAAGAACGCTATTCCTATATTAAATCAAATTCAACAAAACCTAAATGTATGTAATAAGCATCTTCAATAATAGGATCTGCGAAGTGACTGGAGTTGTGGTAGAAAGAGATTTAGCAGCAACAATAGTAGTGGGAAGAGTTGTGGTAGAAGGAGATCTAGCAGTAGCAGTTGCAGCAAGAATAGTTGTGGTTGAATGAGATATACTATAATGGCACCATTTGTAGTAAAAGGGTATTCAACTACCCCAACTTGATCATTTACTTTACTAACAATTAAACTTGGTTCCTCTATATCCCATTACTAGCCAGTCCGTCTAGCAATTAAATATATATTCAAGGTAGTCTATTTCGTCCTAGCTTTCCAATTTCTCTGTCTAAACAGAGTTGGAAACCTAACATCCTTGCATATACCAGGTGAGTTAGGATACAACTTCGTGGACCTCTCTTCGGGCGTGATAGGATATTCTATCACTAACAATTTCTAATAGAATGGCGATTGCGTAAAGAAGTGCATCACCAATCAAGTGCTTTACATATCACTCTGCAATATCTTAATCTTTAGAAGAACCACTTAACTCTACAATACCCATATAGTTATCAATATGTTCAAAAATTCTACTATTAGGTGGTTTAATACTACATCTGCAAGTTGTGTTCTATCCCAATTCTCTAATGTAGGCTCCTAATTTAAAATAGGAAATTACATCCACGTCAACATAAAAAGAATTAACTTCCAGCCACCAGTTTAAGTTTGTTGTCCACTACTGAATCTACCACTCCACCATGATGTCATCTGAAATTAAGCAAAGTAATTGTGTATAATGTTACATAAATTAAACATTATTATATACTGTTACACACACAACTTGTTTTTTGGACATAAACAATCTCTTATTACAATACCTTACCTCCACTCCTATATAGACATTTTGAGTTAAATCTTGTTTATTTTTTTTGTGTCAGAATCAGATGGAGAGGCATGACAAGTCACATCTTTGAGTTGAAAATGAGAAAATGAAGTCAGAAGGTACAAAGAAGCTTTGGGCAATATATGTTTCCCTACATGTAAAGGACATCGTATCAACGTTGGTGATTTGTCTTTTGGTGAACGTCAATTAAGGAATGAAAATGCAAGAATCAGGGAATTGTATACCACATTCACAACAAATATATTACTATTAGTAATTTGAAGGTATAAAGTTTAAGCTAATCAAACTAACGTATATGAATATTTTGATCTATGTGTTAAGTATATACTATGAAATTGCACGGATTACAAAATTTGAGTTTCACATACTCGTTTATCTCTTTCACATCATAAAATTTGACCACATATCTTTGTGAATATAAATAAGTAACCAACATCATACAAAAAGTTAAATATTGCAAGTATTAACCTTTACAAAAGCTATAAGTACATTTTGTTCTCACAATTCATGAAAATTGATGAAATAGTAAATACTACACCAAGAATAAGAATTACTTATGAGATATGTCATAATTCTAAAACTAAAATATTTGTAATTAACAAAAATAATCTTTAAGATTTCATGGCTAATTTATTATTAAATAAGAAATAATAATCTTTAATTGTTTAATGATAAAAACATATTTAACACTAATTCGAGTACTCAAATTAAAAAAATTGAAACTTCAAAAAGTTTCTTAGCCATAATTTTCACATAATTAATTCAAATATTTTGTTTGACCGAATGTAATAACTAAAGTCTAAATTCTTTAATTTTCTTAACGCTTTTATTAAATATGTAATAATATTAATGTTGAATTGAGCAACATAAAAAACTGACCCAAATTCTTAATTTTTTCATACTTACACTTCAAATCATGAATCTATCGTGATACCTACTCACATAAACATACACACTTTCCTTACTCATTCTTGAACCCACCCAAACCTCCACCCACCCATCCACCCCCACCAACACTTTCTCCTAAAGGATTGCAATAATAGCACACTTACTACATAATGCAACTTCATTATTTCTACTTCACACCTTGCAATTACTCCTCCTTTCCTCAATTTTTATTTTTCTCTTCTTCATAGCTTTCTCCTCCAATTCCCGAAATCCCTCTTTTTATTTCCACATGAGGGAAACACTCTACTCTCTTCATCTTTAATTTGTCCTTTTTCATGTATGGTCAAACTTAGATCATGTCCAAATCTTGAGTTGTTTCTCTATAAATAAAGTCCTCCCCTTTTCACTCTCCACACACAAAATCTAAAAATCTCTTTCTTTTGAGAGATTCAATAGTAGCAAGAAAGAGCTTTACTTTAGTTGAGTATGTTGATATACCCAACAAATTCTTCCTCCATTTAGATGCATTTATATGTCTATATACCTAACAAAGCCATTTAAACAACTTGTTGACTCGAATAACTTTCAATTAAAAACAATACACTTTTTCATTTTTTGACGATTTTATCGTTCACTTTTTTACTATGTTATTATTTTAGGATTCGGAGAGTTGGATGTTGGCTATACATTCTCATCCGTCAAGTTGGATGTCGACTCAGTAAAAAAATATTTTCAAAAAATTTAATTTAATTATATATATCGATAATGTAGATTATTTTCTAAAAATGTTATAACATGTTTAAGACTGCTTATAAATTTTTTTCTTTCTAAATTTCATATAAATTGAAACAAGATATGGGTCTATTATCACAAATAATAATGTTGAACCTTTTTAAAGTTCCAATTCTAAATGATCTATTTTTAATTCCTTTATCATTTTCCTATTTCATTAACACTTTCATCCTTTTTTACTAATACATGTTTGATATACACTATATAAGTTAAATCTTGTTTATTTTTAATATCAGAATAAGCTTGAGAGGTATTAGAACTTACATCTTCGACTTGAAAATGAGAAGATGAAGTCAGAATTGTTGTAGTAGAAAGAAGCTTTAAGCAATATATCTTTCCCTACTCTTAGTGGACATCATGTAAGCATTAGTGATTCATTTTTTGACAAAGGCCAATTAAGAAATTAAAATGCAAGACTTAAGGAATGAAATTGCAAGACTTAAATAAAATGAAATATAATTAACTAATCTAAATTTGGTACATTAAATACATCTACATCTACATTATAAATGAACAGAGTGTCATATATATAAAATATAAATGAAAATATAATATAGAATCAGTATATACACAGGCAACATTTGTTAGGAAAGAAAAGATAGAATTTTAGGTCAATATGACATTAATATGATATAAATTGAACAAGATAATATCATGGTACATAAACACTAATATTGTTGAACATAAATTTCTTCTTCATTTTTTGAATTACCAGTAACATCAAAAAGCCCTAATCAAACACTATTGTCAGAATAACTAAACTTAAACTAGTGATGATATTACGATACACATATTGTTGTATAACGTCATTTTCTTCATATTTAAAATCATCAGTAAAAATAAAACCCTAATCAAAGTCTTTCATCTAATCTAAAATTAAAATCAAAATTGAATTTTGTAATGAACATACCTTTTCTCTAAAGAAATAGTAAGTAATCTATAGAACAAACTTTAATCTTAAATTATGCGCCCTCAACAATTAAAGATCATGAAAAATGAGGGTTAATTAGAAGGGAATGAAAGATTAATGAGGGGTTTTTAATCTATTAAAAGTAAAAGTTTTAGGTAAAGAGTTGTGTGATGACGTGTATAGTCAAGGGGTCCACTCATAGATTTGTGGACAGCGCGGGTATACTAAAATCGTTATAAATCTTATTTAGGTTGAGTCATCAGCATATAAGGGTTAACTAATACATAAAAATAAAGGATTTAATATGGTAATGGGACTCCCATAAAGATTAAGTTTATATTCTTAAATCCGGTTAAAGCTTGTGGGGATATTTGGCCATTTCTCAAATGTTTTCCTTGCTAAAAGTCTATTTTTCTGTCATTTCTTATTGTTTTTAAATGTGGTTGAAAGAATTTATTTTCTAATATATGTTTTTAGCTAGGTATATTGTTGATAAAGTTGAGGTAATATTCTAGACTTATGTTTCTTAGAATCTAATCGCTTAAAGTTGGATATCCATTTCTATGAAAAAGTTAATGAATAGTGATAAATCTAGAATTAGTTGAGTTAGATTTCCTACAATCACCTCTCTCATATTTTTTATATTTTTTTGTTATTTTGTCATTTTTAAGTCATAAGGCATTCGAGTGTCGTGGTTCCGAAAAACATAGTTGTTGTATTGTTATGAGTTGTTTTTATGTGTATAGTGATAGTATTATTATGTAGAGATGGTAGATTGTTTTCATACTTTTAGATGTCGTGTACGTTGTTTATCAATTGAATGACATGAATTGCTCCTTGTTATACTACCTCAACCTGCCTCTCTTGTAATATGTTCATTATCTCATGTTATTGTTATTATTATTTTTTATTTTTTTTAGAATTTGATTTTTTATTGAGTTAAAATTGGACTAGTCTTAATGACGACTTTAATTACTTATTGGTTGGATAAGACTCATTTTTTTAGCGTTATTGAATATCCTATTATTGTATTACTTTTGGTTTGTGAAGCTTCATACTTTTGGGTCTTTCGTCTATATTGCGGCTACAATTTCTCTTCTAACATGATCCCGATGGACTAAACTAGTTATCGCTTGTATATAGTCATCATATGACTTGTATCCTCATCGTATTGAATGGTCTACCACAACATGGTATAGTGTCACTCTGTAGGACTCTCCTGACTCAATGGGATAGAAAATCACGTAATGATTGTGTTTAGTTGTATGTGATCAATGATAATGCTCAATCATACTTTAGAAATTGAAGTATAGAATGTTCTGTGCACGATTATTACCCAGCTTTACGTGTCTGTGTTGAACTAAAAGGATTGGAAGAAAGGATTGCGGTCTATTCTATATTCAATTCATGACTAAGACATGTGTTGTTGTAAAAGAAATAATGTAAATTAAATTAAGGAGAAAAAAAGTTAACACACAAAATTATTTGAAATTACGATGATGAAATTTACTTAGGCAACACAATGATAGGTTCAACAAGTTAAAATCAACTACGAGTATGTGCAATATCGACTAGGCTTCAACTCAATAGGCAGTGATCCACATGTTCCAAACCAATATACACATGGATATCTGTTTATTTAAACTATATCTAATTTTCTCTTGAACTAAAGAACATATGTATCTTGGGTTTTAATCTGACCCCAAGACCATGCGTTCAAATATTAAAGATAACTCTAGTGAGTAGTAATATTTCGCCAGATCTAATCCTTAAATCTGAAATTAATTAGATTAGACTATAAGTAGCTCTAATCCAATACAATTATCTACCTCGCTAATGAAGTATTACCCAACCTCAATTGACTTTTTAAACCAAAGTTAAGTTAGAGTGTTTAACCAATGTCTGCAACCATTGATTTTTCTATTATACCTTAAAGGAAACAATAGATGCATGCGTAATAAATAATTTAAGATCAATTTATTCAATACTTGTTTATGTTTAGAACAACACAATGAACACCCAACCCTAGCAAAAAATTCCAGGTACTCATAAGGAAGAAAATAAAAAATATATCATGAAAGTAATATTCTATTACATTCATACTTTGCAATAAATAGTATATCCAAGCTAGAAGTATCACAATTTTGTATTTCCTTTTACACAAAACAAAAATAGTGTTCTGATAAGTCTATTATCTACTCAATACTATAATGCAATAACTACTCTCTATTCTAGAATATACTAATTGGAAAAAATAATAATAGTACATAATTCGTATATCCCTACAATATCCTTTGAACCTCCCAAATGAATCCATTTTTCCATCAAGTACGAAAATACACATGCACTTTCCAAAAATAATTTGTGTTGAAACTACGAAATGCAAGTAAGTGCAATTCCAAGAAGGTGTGGCACAACTTCACCATGCCTTAACCAAGTAGCACTTACTCACAAGTACAAAACTTCTTAACACACGTCAATAAATTAGTGGCTTCAACTTGAGCCTGCTTCAATCCTCAAACCCTACATGAAGTTTTGTTGTAACTTTGTTCCTTGTTGATGTGTTGAGTGAATTTTCATTTTAAATCATTCATTACTCGAGTTCAAAGAAATATTTGCACATTAGGAGAAAAGGGTCTTAAATCCCTCTTATTTGCATTAAAACATAGTAATAATTGATGAATATGAGTCTATTAACTTTAAGAATGTCCATTCATCAAATACATGATATTTTTATGATGTTTTTATTGTCTAGTTGTCACCTATGAGCTTTTTTCGTCGTCAACAAACATTAACACTGCAAGGTTCTTGAACAAACAATCTTATTGATATACGTGCTTATTATTTAGGTAAACCAATTCTATGGGTTGGGTAGACTGTACCTATAAGAAAAGCAGGTTGTACTCTTGCGCAACACTTATATTGTACCATATAGCCTAGTATTTGCACTAATTCACAACACATTTACATTTGGATAAATCAAGTAACTTTATTATTGGGATACAAGTAAGGGAAAAAACAGAAATTTTGTGATTATTATTTTATTAGAATTCATAGAGATTGTGTGATGTTTGTACCTACAAGACTTATGGGGCAAGGTTATTTTTTTGTTACATCTTTATATGAGGTATGATATTAGATAGACAAGGTTTTCTTCTTCCTTTTCACACCTATCCTATTCTTTCAGTCTAAATATTTAAATTTCATATTTTAGTTTGTCTTACATGTTTGGTACATTATTTTTTATTCATTTCCATTATCCTGGAATATTTTGATAAATGGTAGATTTGAACTCATTTAAGATCCATTTATCTCAATAATTAATGTCATCAATGCCTAACTTTGTTCTTTTCTAATCAAATATTGATGATTTGCAGCTGTGTAGGCAATTGAACAAACAAAGGACATAAAATTTAAAGAATTGCCAAAAATACAAAACAAGTGCAAAGTGACATTGTTGATCACCTAATAATACATTGTTGATAAACTCAAGTCTAAAAAGTGATGCAACAAATTAGAACGACGATCCTATGCCCTTCGCCCGAAGTGGCAGTGTGCAAGATAACGATGACATTCATTGATTTTCCATACGTGAAAGACTGATTTGATTGATTTTTCCAACTAATGTTCAAACAAATGAAGCCTAGAGTATCACAAGGGGAGGTGAGGATCAAAAGGCCATTAGCCATGCGAGTTTGGCAAGCCCGACTAATGTCGCTGAGTTTGTTATGAAATGGAGTTTTTGCCAAATTTTGGGATAGTATAAATTTCCCAAAGGATACAATTTTTGGGGAGTTTTACTCGTAAGTTCAAGTGTGACAATTTTTTGTTAGAATTTTAGAATATTTAATTTTGAAAGAACATTTTTTCTAGTTTTCTTGGGGTTTTAGAATTTGAAACTTCAATTTGATAAATTGAAGTTAAATTAAAAGGGGGTTTACACTTAATTTCTTGAATAGAAGTTACTCAGGATGATTTCATGGAAGGTATATTTCATTTACTTTTAGGGATGGGTGGTTAAAACCCCAAGATCAAGGTGTCCTTTAATGGGGTTAGCAGTTATTTAATATAGTGGGTATTGCGCTATGCTCTATTTTGTTACTATTCATACATGAATTTTCTCTAATTACCATAAGGTTAAAATAATGGTTAAGGGTGAAAGATTAATTCCTACTTTCGATTAGTTGATGCTCGAAATAGATTAATTGGAGTGGGTAATTAGTTCAATACTAGAAATTTGGGTGTGATGTTGATTGCTTGATTGAAAGACAGGTTGTGGGTTACATCTATTTGCCCTAATTCTCAAAAGAGTGGATAAAGTAAGGTATAGGGTCATTTAGGATTAGAATTTAGATGAGACCAAAATTATATTTTAGGAATAAATGCTTTGATATCAAAAGTTATGTGTTGAATCGTTGATGATGAATTCATCTATATACATCACTATAGACCAGCATAACAATTTCTATGTGATACTGATATGCAATCTCCGCACTCTTGGATTGCTTGGTAACTTTAGATTTGATTTCAATTTTAGATTAATTGTGATAATTGATAACTAAAGTTATATATTAAATTGGTGGTACCATTCACTTGATTGTTCTAATTTTTCCAAATGCGCTAATTTAAAGTCCACATCACTCGATAAAGAATTTTCTAAGATATACTATTCCTTTTAGGGTTAGGCACTGACTCTTCACTGAATTTTGTACTAACAATGATCGCCCACTCATTTATTTTGTTTCAAAGGGTGATTTGATTATTTTCATAAATGGTGTCGCTGCTGGGAGTGGTGTTAGAGAATTATCATTATGAAATTATATTTTCATTTGGTTTATTTGTAGTGGAGTTGTTATTTTATGTTGTTGTTGGTTGATTAGAGGGTTGACAAAATGAGTCACCCTGCTAGTGACAATGATAGTCCTATGGCAAAAATTACAACATGGGGGATCTTAATGACGTGGCCATTCATGCCATTGAAACCACGAGATCAATCTGAATATCTCCTACAACCGAGAGGAAGGTGTTAAACATCACGTGAACTGTGGTCCAATTTCTCCAACTGAAGGGAATCTTTGTGTGTCTAGCTCATGAGGATCCACATGAGTACCTTAGGAATTTTAAGGAGGTGTGTGGACCCTTTTTTTTTAATAATATCTCCCAAGTACATTTGTTTCATCAAATTTAACAACACAAGTGCTCCCAGAATTTATGCATAATAATTCATCTTGGTAGTAGAGAATTCTACAAAAATACACAATATGAGAACCCATGATATCATTCAACACTATAGTTGTTTTCCTCCTAATAGTGACAACATCAAGTTTAAACATTTTCCTAATTAACTCTCGCAACTTGACAGCTCTTAGTTTGGCTGCTCAGTAATCCTTTCTCTAAAGACAATAGATATGAACTTTGCATTACACAAATAATCTCTAGTTGTGTTGTTACAACTATCCCTTAATGGTATGTATTTATCATGATATCATGTTTTGTATTTTAAATAAATCCATATGAAAGGCATTTACAACCTTCCCTGCACCAAACTTTGACTTTTCTTGACTTATCGACACACTTCTCTATTAGAAAAGAATCTTTTTCTGACAACACATTTACTTACTACTGTTCTAATTTTATTCACATCTACAAAGACCATACCTTACTGCCACACAACTTTCTTGGAAGTAGTATCATGGAAAACTTTCTTATTTCTTGCCCTCTTTCTTTTCTATTAGTTTACACAACTTGATAAATTTGCTCTTTGAGATTCAACAACTTCATCACTAAACGCATATTCATGCATTTCATAATTGCCAACATTAGAATCCTCCTAATCATCCTTGAACATTTATTTTACCTGTTTGGGTTTCACAAAAAAAAATTGTCTAGCTTCAACTACTGGTAGCTCTGCAATATCAGCTGAAACACTTTCTTTTCATTTTCTTCATTGAAAACTCCTCTTTGCATCCATCAACTCATCAATCTCCTCATGTGCATCACTAATAAAATCCTCCTCACTATCTTCAACAAATCAACCTTCAGAATCTACACTATTCTCACTACACAAAGCATACCCTAGACGTGACATGTCATACATGACACCGAGAGGCCACATTTTATCATACATCATACATGTCACACCCCGATCTACCCCCAAGACATGGACACGGGACCTAGGATCACGAGTGACCCCTAGCTAACCCTACTACTATAAGCTTGATCATAGTTAAGATAAAATGAACAATAAAATTGTGCGGAAGCTAAATCATAAAGTATGTCTGAAATGATGGGGAATACCCATATACTGTCTGAACATAGGAAAGTTGAGAGTTAGAATATAAAATAGAAATCAAACTCTAAGACTAAAGCTGAACTAACTATGTCTAAAAATAAGCCTCTAACTGACTAGAAATGTTTGAACATGCCCCAACTAGATCTAGCAAAATCGAAACTGAAGATAAATGCGCTAGAGATAAACATGTCACTAGTCCTCAAAGAATGAGGACTCAACATTGATGTTTCTGAACTCAAGATTACAGATCTAAGCATTATGTGGATCCTAAGAACCTTAATCTATATCACGAGAAGATGTAGCACATAGTATGTGTCAACTATTCAAACCTACTGAGTATGCAAGATAGAGTCAAGAAAAAATTGTCACATCCCGAGAGTACATCCTAGAAGATATGGCTCTCTCAGAGTGAGACATGGCATACTTTACCTATTGGAGGTCTTGTACAAGCCCTTAGATATCATTCATTGCATACATGTATGAAAAGTACTGCAGAATTAAAACTTTTCACACGAATCATCTTAAAATATATTTCATATATAAAAACCTAGGAAAAACACTAAGACTCATTATATGCCATCCTTCGACTCAAGGAATACTTTGGGACATGACCCATATAATTGAAATATAACAATCTAACATCTATTACAATACTTTGAAATAAGAAAGTCTAAAGATGATATTGATGTCCTCAAATAGAGTGAGGATATACCCCAAAAATGCTTGAAGGTTAACTAGATTCCAAGCTTGCTTCAACGATACCTCTCGCATGTTAAAACAACTTTAGAGATATACAAAAGTATAGAATTAGTACAAACACATGTACTCAGTATGGCATAATACATAAAATCATGAGAAGCGGACATTTATAATAAACATGCTCTTTTTGATTAAAATTTATAGTATAAGCATAAGAATTACATTTAAACACCAAACAACACAATTCGAAGACATTACAATTTGTAGCAACATTACATGAAAGTTACAGTAACATTAAAGTGGCATTACAGTGACTTCACTGTAACTTCACCAATAATTCACACTTCACATATAGCATCAAAATATATCAAAAACATATAAATATGATATCCTCCTACCAAAGGTGATTCTAAGGCTCACTTGAGTGAGTTTTGAAGTGACTGCCCATACAATCCTTTAAACACACTTAAGAGATCTTTTAGACTACCTAAGATAAGATCATCTCACCTCATTACTCAACTTTCCTATCTAAAGTTATCCTTAAGACTTATCTAGGTTAAACATGAAGAAACCATTCCTATGCTCCCTTCACACCTTAACTAGGCAATCCTTAATGTTACTCTAGACTCGGTACTTATTCATTAACATGCTTTCTAACATAAGTCATTACTTCCATTAGTCCATTTAAGAGACATTCAACAATCTAAGACATTAAAGTAATGGTCTTAGAAATACCTAGGGATCACTTACTAATATGTTTAAAGACTAATTGTGTAATGCCTAGATAGCGTCCCATACCACTACCTAAACTTCATAGAACTTCTCCAATACTAATAGGTATCCCACATGATGATAATAGTCAATAACCGACATAGACCATACTAGCTATGCATGGAATCCGGAGTCATGACCCTACTCCGATGGAGGTTTGTTCTACGGGCCAATGGTAGAACTAGGACACATCCCATGTTGGAACATGTTAAGGAATATTGAAGGTTTCTTTGTTCTCAAAGGTCATCTTAGTTAGATCAACTTCCCAAGAATACTCACTCGGTGCTAGGCTTTGTTCTCATAGAGTATTTTCAATAAAAGATCACATGAAGAGGTTCCATATCTAGTTCATAACCCTATCACATTTCACCTTACCAAAGGGGTTCCACTAAGGCTACCTATAATGGCTAAGAGGATAGCTCAATCACTTTCCTAAGGATGATTTCATGCCGTTCCAGCCAATCAACCCTAAGTCCAACATATACACAAGAAGGATACCATTATGACTTTCAACTCTAAGGATATCATAACCTCTCAACTAGGTTGAGTGTTTCACATAATTTGACCTTCTCACTATGTTCAAGGCCACATGTCCATCACATATACAAGACTAAGGGCTTTAGCATACTAAGTCAATAATTCCATATTTACATTAAATAGGTATCAATAAAGGGACAGATGTCTACCACAACAATACATCAACACCAAAAGATGATTTGGAACTATGATGGACCATGACCCCCCTTTGGGAGAATATACTAGTTAGACATCCAAGAGGGCCCACCTATGCACATCACGGACTAACTCCTTTTTTCTCATCATTTACATTGGCCACACTACCCATTGACATTCGGCTTAGGGCATCCGCAACAACATTGGGTTTGCCGGGGTGGTAAAGGACACTCATGTCATAGTCCTTTAGAATCTCCAACCACCTTCTTTTTCGTAGATTCAATTCTGTTTGGGTAAACAAAAATTGAAGACTTTTGTGATAAGTGAACACATCTACACGGACCCCATAAAGGTAATTCTCAATATTTTCAAGGCAAACACTATGACCGTCAGTTCAAGATCATGGGTCGGATAATTATTTTGACTTTTAGTTGCCTTAAAGCGTAGGGAATTGCTTTTCCACGTTGCATGAAGATGGTTCTCTCTAAAAGATAGACTTAGATAGATCCCAAACCAACTCGAGAATCATCACAGTATACCACAAACCCATCGGTATCCTTCAGTAAGGTCAACACTTGAGCGGATGTAAGTCTATCCTTTAATTCTTGGAGGCTTTTCTCACAAGCTTCCGACCACTCAAACTTAGCTTTTTTTTCAAATTAAGGTCCTAAATGGAGAAGCAATGGAGGAAAAATCCTCAACAAGCCTCCTATAATAATTTACTAAACTTAAAAAACATTTAATATCAGTACGAGATAGAGATCTAGGACAACCCTAGACTGCATCCGTCTTCTTTGGGTTCTACTTCTATACTCTTGCTAGACACAATATGACCAAGGAAAGCAACCGACTTATCCAAAACTAACATTTACGAAACTTAGCATATAATTAGTGGTCCATAAGGACTTGCAACACAATTCTCAAATGCGTCATATGATCACCCTCACTCCTCGAATAGATAAAAATATCATTAATGAAGACGATCACAAATGAATCAAGATATTACCTAAATACACTATTCAATATATCCATGAAAGTCGCCGGGAAATATTTTAGGCCAAAATATATCACAAGGAACCATAGTGACCATATCTTATTCGAAAGGTCCTTTTAGAAATATCAACCCATCTTACCCTTAGTTGATGGTAACCTGAAAAAAGATATAACTTTGAGAAATAGTTATCCCCTTCAAGTTTATGAAAAAAATCATCAATTTTAGGACGGGGATACTTATTCTTTATAGACACCTTGTTCAATTGGTGGTAGTCAATACATGTCATAAGGGACTCATCTTTTTTTGACACACTCCGGAGAACCCCATGGAGAGATACTCGGTTAGATAAAACCCTTGTCTAGCAAATCCTTTAATTGATTCTTTAAATCCTTCAATTCATCTGGAGCCATTCTATGTGGATAAATAGATAAAGTTTGCGTATTTGGCAAATGATAAATTCCTAAAGTCTATTTCTCTCTTGGGATGAATTTTGAGTAAGTAATTAGGAAAGACTTCTAGAAACTCACTCACTACGGGGACCGACTCTAAAGAAGGAACTTCAGACTCAAAATCTAGAACCATAATAATATGGTAAATGCACCCCTTGGAGATCATTTTCATAGCTATTAGACATGAAACAAATATACCTGTGGAATTAGAATTTTCCCCCTTCCACTCTAAAGTACACTCATTTGGAAATTGAACCTTTACTATCCGAGTCTAATAATCAATAGAGGGATAACGTGCACGCAACCAATATATTCCCAAAATTACATAAAACTCAAGCATGTCCAATTCTACAAAATCAACCAAATTGAGTTTATGAGACAAAAAATAGGACAAATTTTACAGACTCTTTTTTCCACTACCGGGTCACCAACCGGGGTTGAAACCAACAAAGGTTCCTTTAACACATCAACGAGTATTTCAAACATCATATCTACAAAGGGTGTAAAAAAGGACAAAGTGGCACTGGGGTTTAAAAGTGCATAAACATCAATAGAGAAGACTTTTAACATACCGGTTACCTCATCCAGGGAATTCGTTTTGTCACCTTAGGATTGAAGAGAATAAAAGTGGTTCTTCTTGGACGCATCAGAGTTTGAACCACTAGGGAGGGTTTTCTTTCCCTATCTTCTTTGAAACTTTAACATGGGATAATCTCTTATCATATGAACACTATTCCCACAATGAAATCAACAATTTGTGGCAACAAGATACTTACCCTCATGTCTCTTGCAACACTTGGCATAAGTAAGCCTCATCATAGAAGATCCACCACTATTACCTCCTTGAGGCTTAGCGTGAGGCACCTTATCCTTTTTGACCCTTGGAGCACTAGAGGAGTCTTGGTTGGAGAACCTTCTCTTGAACCTTGGTCACCCTTAGATCTCAAACTTACCCTTAGAAGAATTTCCATCCTTAGCCCTAAGCCTCTTAAACTTCTTATTAATTTTTTAGTGTTTCTCATCCTAAATTTGTTTAGCATACACCATAAGACGGGATATATCCATCTAATCATGAAGTATATCCTAACAACACTGTTTTCTCACCAATCTAGAAACCCCATCACAAATCTACTCATCTCATCCTAGGATCTGCCACCATTGTTGGAGAATACATTGATAATTTGAGGAAATTTAGAGAGTATTCTTCATCACCCATACCTCTTTGGCGAAGGTTGAAATATTCTTCCACTGCTACTTCCCTTTTCTCTCTTGGAAAGAACCTATGAAGGAATGCTTTAATGAACACATCCCAACCTATGTGAACCTCTCTTTCCAGCCTATTCATCTTCCAGTGAGTATGCCATACTTGGTCCGCTCCCTTCAATTGATTAGCAGCTAGCTATTCTTTCTCTCTATAAGTCACCCCCATGGCATAAATTATCTTATAGATTTCATCTATGAACTCTTAAGGTCCTTCACCCACTTTCGATCCAAAGAACTTAGGATGGTCCATTCTTGTGAAATCCCTCTACCTTGAAGCTATGGTACTCTTATTAGAGTTCACATGAGATCTAACATCCCTAGTGACTTGAACCACTAAAACATGAATCTTATTTGCACAGTAGTCATAGTCCCCTCATCATTAGGATCTAGAGGACATTGAGCCTGTTGAGGATATTGGGGAGGAACTCTTTCACTCAAAACCTACTCTTCTATCCTTCTTGCGGCGGATCTGGTTGTATTCATAACCTATATACACAACAAAGGTGTTAGGTAAAGGATTTCATAGAGTTAAAACTCTTAAGGCACTACTAAAGATTAATGATAAAAGTTAGATTTCCTAAGCATCTTATAGCCTCTCATTCATAAGTGTGGCGCGCTTCACACTCATGAACAAGACTCAACTAGACGTGGTTCATGATACATTTTCCTAAAATCATTTTAAACCTAGTATTGTGATACCAAGTTTTTCACGACCCCGGGTTATCCCCTTGAAGTGAGGTCTTGTCCTAGGATTTGAGAACTTTCCAACTTGGAGAAGCAATTCCAAGTATCCTTGAGAAATAACCTTGAATTCTTAACGACCCGAACCTACATTATTAGGTAAAAGGGAAGAAAATATGGGTTAGTACATCACACGTACTAAGTATGGATCCTATGCACAAAAATCACTGAAACATGCATAAAAGGACATTTTAGTCAAAACATGTTTCTGAATAAGTAAACTCAATATGCACATAAGTTAAGCTTGATAAGCCAACCTAACATAATATCATCCCAAGATGTAGACAACCCAAGCAATACTAGTGCAGTGCAAAGAATAGAATCACATAACCCCATCCAAAGATTAGTATCACATTAAACAACCTACTTCATACAAACATTCATTATCTCATAATTCATCATGACTTGTCATATTCACAAAGATCATACATATATTCACATACATAAGTCGTAATCAACATAATCACAAAAGAACACAACTAGAACCACCTCTTAGGATCCCATAAGTGCAATGTGTAAGAAAAGTCACATACGCTCGCTCAAACTATGTAGAAACCCCTCAAGAAAGCCCTAGTAAAAGTTCATTCATTTTCTTTATTCATTTACTTTTACAATAGGAAAAAAGGCTCCAATAACCGACATTAGACCATGTGAGCTACATGGAATCCAGGTGTTATACTCCCACATTGAAAAGAGAGGGTTAACATTTGCCTAAGGTGTAACCTTTCGTTCATAACTATCGAGGTGGATCAACTAGGCTAGAGTCCTATGTGGGAACATAGTTAAGGGTCAAGGAGATTGTTACTAGAAACCCTAACTTGCTAAACATAGGGGTTTCCATCTCATGAGACAACACATATCTTGCGAATTCAGACTTGGTAAACATGAGGAAACCCATATGGGGAGCCTGACTTACTAAACATGAGACCCCAATCTCATTTACATGCCCTTTTGGTGCTAAGCATCTTTTCCTTTTAGTAATCCTTTTTAGTCATCACATTAGTTACATCAGCCTTTACTAGACTCTTATGTAAATATCTTATCATATTAGCTCATAAATGTTCATAAGTGAGAACATTCATTTCACTTTAGAAACACTAGCAAGTGAGTAAACCTTTCACATTCACAATTCATTATAATAATGAGAAATACCTTTCAATCATATAAAAATCATACCATAACATAAATATATACCTCATAGATATTTCAAGTGTATAGGGTTTAAAGATGAGGAAACCATATCATCAACACCGCAATAACACAATGAATATAGCCTCATTAGTATCTACGTAATTCATCATTCATATATGAGTTCAATTAAAAACCAACATTCATACCTTCTTGCCCTTCTTGGAACTGCATACTTCAATCACCCAACAATGCATAATTCATAGATAAAATAATGGAATCCATAAAGTAACAACACTATCATCAATATAAACAATTGATATATTCATTTTCTTCAACATATTCACCATATCAAATCAAAGATTCATAAAATTGGGGAAGAACATGGCTCCAAGGGAATTCCAAGTGAACACCAACAATTACCTATCATTATACACCGAAAAAACCTTAAATGATAATAATTCATCTCGACAGATTCATATTTTTTTTCCAAAGAAGACCCATGTGTAGAGAAAAACTCTAGATTTTGAGGTATTTTGACAACATCTTTGAAAGGACCTCTTGCGGAGAGGAATCCAAAGAGTGAAAAAAATCATACCTTCATGAAGACTTAGCAAGGAACTTGAGTAGAAAACTTGGAGGATTGACCTTCTTCTTGAAGCTTCAATTTCCTTCAATGGAGTTCTTAGAAAAGAGAGTTTTGAGAGAGAAGTTGAGTTTTAAGTTGTGTCTTGTGAGTTTAGTTAGAATGACTTGGGGTCTTATATTTATGTTTAGTTAGGTAATTAACTAACTAACCAACCCTTTAACCCCTAATTAAATAACTAACTCATAGAGACCCAAAACGAAACGTGAAAACTCACTTACCTGGCAGTGACTTATGACCACGACTTACGGCCAGTAGTTGGTGTTATGGATCATCCTACAAGTCGTAGGTCTTATGAGAGGAGTTGTAAAGGAGAAGGCTTGGTGTGGAGACTAAGTCTTAACCCACGAGCCTCACTTACGTGGCGTAAGATCAGTGAAGGCTCGTCACTACCTCCGTAGGTCAAGCTATCATTTGACAGCTCTTTGGACAAACAGTTGGGTCCTTCTCAAGGACCCCTACAGTGTTCATTGTGGGTTTGTACTCAGATATTTTGACCCTAAACACGTAGTACCATATATTGAAATTTATTTTACAAGAATTAGCCCTCACACGACTCTTAAAAGCCCCTTGTAACACATAGGAACACACTAATTCATTTGTACTCGTTTTCGGGTGTCATGGTCGTTCCATGACACTTAGACTCTAATAAATCCTAACCTAGTTAAATACATGATTTTAGGTCTAGAAATACCATTTTAAATTAGTTTATTACACTCCATTCAAAGCTCTAACATAAGTCATTTGATCTCTCAGGTGTAACAATCCCACCCTTGGGGAACATTCGTCCTCGACTAACACTTTAAACATCTTTTTTGAACTTATGACTAAAGACTAGAATCCCAACCAAAACATGGTATATAATGATAATTCAATAAAAAGGAGGAAACATTAACTCCATTCTCAATCGCATAAATGCATCATCAAGAGGTAGAGCTATACCAACTACCAAATATGCACGCATTGCATCACTTCAGATTATGTGAGGAGGAATCGTCTACTCCTTCACATATAGCTTAACATATTCAATAAGGATCCAATAAATCATTTCATCACTTCATACTTGAGGAATGTCATAACAAGGAATATTACATGAATTCAACTATACCAACCATATTATAAAGTGTCATCAAGTATGAAGAACTTATAATTCAGTACACATATGAAACATGAATTCACATAAGAACATGCATAATGAAGGGAAATCATGGAAGCTCAAGTACACTTATGACCCTTCATAACAAAAACTAGGAGGGGTTCACTAACCTCAACCTTGCCTAGAAGTGGAAGGGAAAAGATTAGGATATTAGGACATCATATTGACCTCGGCCTCCCAAGTAGCATTTTCCACAAGATGATTCTTCCAAAGAACCTTTACGGAAGCTACTTCCTTATTCCTCAACATCTTCACTTGCCGTTCTAAAATCTCAATCAGGACCTCTTCGTAGGAAAGGTTAAAATCAGCTTCTATACCTTCTAGAGGAATGATATACACCGGATCACCTATGCACTTTTTGAGCATTGACACATGGAACACCGGATGCACTGGAGACAACTGAATGGGTAATTTTAACTCATAGGCAACACTTTCGATGTGTTTCAAAATCACATATGGCCCCACATACCAGGGACTATGTTTTCCCTTTTTACCAAACCTCATCACCCCTTTCATGGGTGATATCTTCAAATAGACCATGTCACCTACCATAAACTCAAGGTCCCTCTTTTTATTATCGTCATAGGATTTTTGCCTACTTTGGTCCATCTTCTAGTTTTACCATATGAGTCGGACTTTCTCCACAGCCTAATAAATTTCTTCGAGACCTATTAGAACAAACTCAAGTACTTCAAACCACCCAATTGGATATCTATATCTCATCCCTTAGAGCACCTCAAAGGTTTGCATGGAGATACTTGAGTGGTAGGTATTAATACAAATAAATTCAATCAATGGTAAATGGTAATCCCAATTTCCCTTGAAGTCAATGACGCATGCCCTCAACATAACTTATAAGGTTTGGATGGTTCGTCCTGCCAAACCATCTGTTTGTGGATGAAATACTGCAATAAGTTTTAGCTTGGTACCAAGCCTACTTTGGAATGCTTTCAAAAAATGAGAAGTAAATTTAGTACCCCTATATGAAATGATAGACAAAGGAACTCAATGAATTCTCACAATCTCCTTAATATACAATTTAGCATATTCTCCCACCGAATAAGTATATTTGACAAGAATAATATGGGTTGATTTGGTCAATCTATTAATAATAACCCAAATCGAATCATTTTTCCTTCAAGTACGAGGCAAACCCACAACGAAATCCATATTGACATCTTTCCACTTCCAAGAAGGGATAGCTATATCTTGAGTTAATCCTCCCGGTTTTTGATGTTTGACCTTCACTTGTTTAAAATTTGGACATCTGGCCACAAATTCCGCTTTATCCTTCTTCAAACCATCCACCAATAGATATCTTATAGGTCACAATACATTTTAGTTGCACCTAGATGAATGGAATATCAGGAACCATGAGCCTCTTAAAAAAATTCTCTTCTTAAGTAATCTAGATCCGGCACATACAACCTACGTTGATACTTATGTACCACATCGCCCCCTTGGGAGAAGGACTCATTAGATTTACTAAGAACCAATTCCTTCAACTCCATCTATAGAGGATCAAGATGTTGTTCAAATGTAACCTAAACCACTAAAGAAGACTCAGAGTTATGATAAACCATGAAACCCCTTTTTTGAGAATATTAAAGTAAAACACCCAACTGGGCCAATCTATGCACATGTCTTACTAACTCCTTACTATCAACAACATGGGACATACTACCCATAGACATCTAACTCAAAGAATCTGCGACCACATTGGCTTTCCCAGGGTGGTAAAGGAAACTCATATCATAATCTTTCAACAGCTATAACCACCTTTTTTTTTGGAGGTTCAATTCTTTTTGGGTGAACACAAATTGGAGACTCTTATGACCGGTGAAAACATCTACATGCACTCCAATAAGATCGTGTCTCTATATTTTCCAACCAAACACTATGGCCGCTAGTTCAAGATCATGAGTTGGTATTTCTTCTCATGCACCTTGCGTTTCATAAAGGGATACATTATCACCTTACCATGTTGGATGAGGACACAACTGTTACACCTCAGAAATCTAATGATTTAAGCTAAAGGTTTGGATATAGTCTAATAACATTTAAAAGGTTAAAATGGTGTTTCTAGACCTAACCTCATGAAATTAACTTTCTTAGGAGGTTTTAGAGTCTAATTGCCAAAGAACGAGCATGACGTACGTAGACTAGTGAAAATGATCTAGTGTGCCTTTAGGTCCTACAAGGGGTTTGGAGAGTCGTATGAGGGATAAATCTTGAAAAAATGCTTAGAATACATATTAGTACATGTTAAGGTTCAAAAAATCCGGGTACGACTCCCCAAGGACAACCCTAAGGGTCCTTGGGGAGGACCCAAATAATTGACCCAAAAGTTGTCAAAAAGCAGCAAGCAAACCACGAGAGCATTGACGCCCTGTCATTGGAATCACGCCCCGTCAATGGAGGTAGTGAGTCCATAATTAGAATTATAGAGTATTGGTTCCATTTTAGAACTCTCTGAACAAAACTACGGAGTTCCAGGACGGTCCGTTCATGGATGGACGGACCATCAATCATGGGCGTCGATTGGGTCTGCACACTGGTGCAAGGACACGACCTAGCCAGCGGTGGTTTGGTAAATTTCACCCTTTGGTATTTTAATATAGGGATTTTTTTAGTTTTTTATTTGAGGTATATAATAAAGGATTTTAACACATAAAACAAGTATTTCCACCGCTTAATCTCAAAACCCCAAAAAGGCTCCCACTTCTCTCTAGATTCTCTCACTACACAAAGACTCCTTTGAAGAACATTACAACTTCAAAAAAAGGATCAATTATCAAAGGTTTCAACTTCAATTTTGTGTCTAGGTCTTCATTAAGGTATGTATTCTTTCACTCTTTGGATTTATTTGCCCAAGGGGTCCCTTCAAAGGTGTTCACAAAATCTCCCTTGATCTAGGATTTTTCTCTACATATGGGTTTTATTACAAAACAAAATTTATGAATCAATTATGATGAATTCGATTATTTATGGTTTTTTAGGTGTATACTGATGGGTAATTGTTATTGATCACTTGAAATTCCCTTGGACCCATGGTCTTTCCCAATTTCATAAATCTGGTATCTTGTTTGGTGAATTGGTTGAAGATGATGTATATATCAATTGTTATATTGGTTATAATTGTATTATTACTTCATTAATTTCAATGTATTACGTATTGTTTGGGTTTTGACCTAATTCCTTAAGAACCCATGAATGTCCCTCTTCTCTTAACCTTAACTCATGAATTATGTTTATTAATGATTAGAGGTGATGTAATTGAGTATGTTCTTGCATAATTGACTATTGTATGATGACGATGATTGATTTTATGCGTAAATATCATTGATTTGGGGGTGAAGTCTTGAAAGGGTTTCTTTGAGGACATTGGTAAGATGTTCAAGGTTATGACATTCTATTGTAGTATGGTTGGTCTACCTTTGGTATTGTTGATCACTTGCAGTATGTTGTGATGAAGTTATGAATATTTTTTCAAATATGAATGTGATGAAATGTGAGATGATGATAGGTGTGCTATTATGAGGTATTGAAGGTAATTCTTGCTTACACCTTATGACTATGTTAAGAAGTATTGTTCTCACATGATGTTGGGTTGTGATGAAAGGAATTTATCATCCTAAGACCTATGAGCTATGGACATGTTATATAAGGGGTTAACTCCTAAGACCTATATTATGAATTAATGTTAAAGAAGACTTTAATACACTTCAAAAAGGGAATTTAGCTTAGCTCCGAGTGAACTTTCCAATGACGGGTGTTCCTAAACAACGAAAGGGAGGTTCACACTATGTTCTCTCATGAGGTGGAAACTACAATGCTAATTTTGCATAAAGAGGGTTTCTAAAAAAAAACTCTTAGTTCCTTAACTAATTGCCCCTATAGAAACCTTATCTAGTAGATCCTCCTAGATTTTATATGAATATATATGTCTTGCCTTGGCTAGTAGCTTTCCCTTCTTTCGGTGTGAGGGGATGACACCAGATTCCATGTTAGCTCACATGGTCTATGTCGGTTATGTCAAAGTTTCCTGAAAGTTAAAATGAATGAATGAAAGTAAGAAGATGAACACTAACTATGACTACTAGAGGTGTTACTTAGTTTAGGTAAAGGTATGGGACTTGACCTATGCATTACACAAGTGGACCTTGAGGGGATTTCTAGGGTGGATTCTTGATATATACATGTCATGAAATATATACATGATAGTGGTCTCATATAAAATGTATGATGTTTGCTTCACTTGATATGCAGGATGTTTGTCTAAATTGTTATGGATATTGTTGACTATACTTGTTATGATAATATCTGAGGTAAAAGACCATGCTTATGATATCTTTGTTGGTTTACTTGGTTTATTTGGGGTTATGGGGCTTACATACACATTGCACTAGTGGACTATGATTGGGGTTATGAGTAAGGTCTTGTGATCTATTGATGAAATGGACTATATATGTGAAACATTGACTATAGGTTTATTATGATGTTACTATTGAACATGACTATGAATATGTCTTATTGTTGTTGTGATATGGACTTGTATATGTTTTTGGAATGTGCATACAGACTGTTAAAGTGAACTTAGAATGCTTATAACAAAATTCCCTTTGTGCATCTTTTCAAATGTTTTACTTGCATATGTTTTCCATACATAGTAGATATGGTTTGTACTAAGCCATCTATCTTTTATTTCTATATAAAAGTAGTTTTGGGGCTATTGAGGTTATTCAAGTCCATTTTCTTAAGAAGCTTGGATTGTTTCCCAATTTTGTAAGTTCTCAAATCCGAAGACAAAACCCTCTTATTATAGCTTTAGTGTTTTGCTTATATTAAAAGATATTGTTCTATTCTCCTATCTCAAGGACTCTGTTGTATTCATTTTATAAGACTTGTAATGATGTAAGGGCTAAGTCCCGATTCTCATACTCTTATGTTTAGATGGCTATGTGAGAAGAGATAGTTCTATATTCTATATATGTCAAGTGAGGTTGAACTTCAAGTGAAAAGTTTTTGAATTTTCTACTTTTATTCTATCTATGATGCAATGATTAATTCTAAGGGCTTGTCTAAGACCTCTTCGAGGTTGGCGATGCTAGTTACATCTAGGGGGTACTCCCGGGTAGTAACAAACTTGGTATCAAAACATGAGACTGAATAAATCTTAGGAATAATGTCTCACAAAACCACGTCTATGTAGAGTCTTGTTCATAATTGTGAACCACGCTACACTTATGAATGAGAGTGTCATGACCGGAATCTAGACCCCAGACGAGACCGGCGTCGTTGACCTCTCAGAGGTCGCAGACAAGCCTACTTACGTCATTCTTACTTCATCTAGGTTAAATTTAGCGGAAAATTTGAAACTTTTTGTTTCTTAACATACTTATAAAAATATTCTCATTAATACGTAATTGTTCACCATCAACCATCTAACATTAAGAGGTAAGCAACTGAAAGAAATAGTTCAATTCTTATTAAGTGTATAATTTCCAAAATGGCACCAATACATAGTCTGAATAAAATAGGAAAGCAACGCTAGTGGAACATGCTCCACTAGCTCAACTTTAAAACAAAGCTAGAATATAAAACAGTAGCATCCTCGAAAACATGAGGACCTACCAAACCGGATGAATGCTGGACGTCCGGATAACTGCAGAGATGATCTTGTAGCTCTATCGTCCACCTGTGCCTGCCTAAAATAGTAGAGTTTGTATAAGGTTAGTACACACTTGTACT